>BMAF01000006.1:22223341-22332593 GCA_014132575.2 Gasterosteus nipponicus
AAACGATTGACTCTTAATGAAATCCGTCCTATAACTCATCAGTTACTTGTAGCACTCAACGCCTTGAAGGGTACGGCCTCCTCATGCAGACCTAAAAGTTGACAACGTTATGCCTGTCAACCACCAAGATGAGCCCTTCAGAGTGAAATTAATGACTTTGGTGCGACCATGACAGCCTCCGACGCAGAGGAAGGAATGATTGTACAACCTTATGCATATCGAGCACCAGAAGTGTTCTTGGGCCTCCCATATCTGAAGCCATTGACATGTGGTCACTGGGATGTGTCTTGGCATGTCTGTTTTATGCCAGAACATCTTCAATGGAGAATCATCGTACGACGTAATGAAAACTATTTGCTGTCTGCTCGGTCAGCCACAAGACCACCTGCTAGATGCTGGAAAATACACTCACCAGTATTTCAAGAGGGAACGCTGCACTCCCAATTCACAATGGAGACTGAAGACACCAGAAGAGTACAAGAAGGAAAATGATGACCAGCTGCACTTGTTAAAGTGGGAATTCGACCAAATTGGAAATTTGGCTGACGCAGCAAACAAATATTCAAATGCAATTGAGGAGGTTGAAGTTGAAGACACAAGGGCATTTTTTAAATCTCCTTCAAATGTTGCTCAATCCAGATGCTGAGATGAGAATAACACCTGAGGAAGCCTTGGAACATTCTTTTTGTCACCATGAGTCACCTGGCTGACTACGCTCACAGAAGCTCTTATACACAAGCTGCCTTTGAGCTGATGGTCGTCTGCCCTGCGTGTGATTCAGACAAATGTCATGAACATCTCAGCGATTTTGAAAGCAACACGGAATCATCTGACTCAGGAGAGGTTTTCTCAAACGTGAACAACTCCAGCAGTGAGGAATCATACTGCATGGAATCCAACTGTGAAAATCAAACCTCACCGGAACCATTGCAGGAAGAAGAGCTTTTCATACTCCACAACAAGTCTGTACGATACAAAGTATTGGAGTTTATTGGAGAAGGACGTTTTGGCAAAGTAGCGAAGTGTGTCAATATGAATACAAATGAGAATACGGCCATAAAGATCCTCAAAGACGACAATGATTATGACGACGAAGTAGAAATGCTGAAAAAGCTCAGGACACTTGACCCAGAGAAAAACAACTTAGTGAGATTCATGGACAGTTTCATAGACGATGACAAGTCTTGCATCACTTTTGAGTGTCTAGACAGGAGTCTTTTGGATTTCTTGGTACAGAGAAAGAAACGATTGACTCTTAATGAAATCCGTCCTATAACCCGTCAGTTACTTGTAGCATTCAACGCCCTGAAGGGTATCGGCCTCCTTTACACAGACCTGAAACATGACAACGTTATGCTCGTCAACCACCAAGATGAGCCCTTCAGAGTGAAATTAATTGACTTTGGTTTGGCCATGCCAGCCTCTGAAGTACAGGAAGGAATGATTGTACAACCTCAACATTACCGAGCACCAGAAGTGTCCTTGGGCCTCCCCATATCTGAAGCCATTGACATGTGGTCACTGGGATGTGTCTTGGCATGTCTGTTTTTTTGCCAGAACATCTTCTTAGGAAGATCAACATACGACGTAATGAAAACTATTTGCTGTCTGCTCGGTCAGCCACAAGACCACCTGCTAGATGCTGGAAAATACACTCACCAGTATTTCAAGAGGAATCGCTGCACTCCCAATTCACGATGGAGACTGAAGACACCAGAAGAGTACAAGAAGGAAAATGATGACCAGCTGCAATTGTCAGAGTGGGAATTCGACCAAATCGGAAATTTGGCTGACGCAGTAAACAAATATTCAAATGCAATTGAGGAGGTTGAAGTTGAAGACACAAGGGCATTTTTAAATCTCCTTCAAATGTTGCTCAATCCAGATGCTGAGATGAGAATAACACCTGAGGAAGCCTTGGAACATTCTTTTGTCACCATGAGTCACCTGGCTGACTACGCTCACAGAAGCTCTTATACACAAGCTGCCTTTGAGCTGATGGTCGTCTGCCCTGCGTGTGATTCAGACGAATGTCATGAACATCTCAGGGATTTTGAAAGAAACACGGAATCATCTGACTCAGGAGAGGTTTTCTCAAACACGAACAACTCCGGGACTGAGGAATCATACTGCATTGAATCTAACTGTGATACTCCAACCTCACCGGAACTATTGCAGGAAGACGAGCTTTTCATACTCAACAACAAGTCTGTACGATACAAAGTATTGGAGTTTATTGGAGAAGGAGGTTTTGGCAAAGTAGCCAAGTGTGTCAATATGAATACAAATGAGAATACGGCCATAAAGATCCTCAAAGACGTCAATAATTATGACGACGAAGTAGAAATGCTGGAAAAGCTCAGGACACTTGACCCAGAGAGAAACAACTTGGTGAGATTCATGGACAGTTTCATAGTCGATGACATGTCTTGCATCGCTTTTGAGTGTTTAGACAGGAGTCTTTGGGATTTGATAGAACAGAGAGAGGCATCATTGACTCTTAATGAAATCCGTCCTATAACCCGTCAACTACTTGTAGCACTCAACGCCCTGAAGGGTATCGGCCTCCTTCATGCAGACCTAAAAGTTGACAACGTTATGCTCGTCAACCACCAAGATGAGCCCTTCAGAGTGAAATTAATTGACTTTGGTGTGGCCATGCCAGCCTCCGACGTAGAGGAAGGAATGATTGTACAACCTTATGCATACCGAGCACCAGAAGTGTTCTTGGGCCTCCCCATATCTGAAGCCATTGACATGTGGTCACTGGGATGTCTCTTGGCATGTCTGTTTTTATGCCAGAACATCTTCAATGGAGAATCATCGTACGACGTAATGAACACTATTTGCTGTCTGCTCGGTCAGCCACAAGACCACCTGCTAGATGCTGCAAAATACACTCACCAGTATTTCAAGAGGGAACGCTGCACTCCCAATTCACGATGGAGACTGAAGACACCAGAAGAGTATGATGACCAGCTGCAATTGTCACAGTGGGAATTCGACCATATCAGAAATTTGGCTGACGCAGTAAACAAATATTCAAATGCAATTGAGGAGGTTGAAGTTGAAGACACAAGGGCATTTTCAAATCTTCTTCAAATGTTGCTCAATCCAGATGCTGAGATGAGAATAACACCTGAGGAAGCCTTGGAACATTCTTTTGTCACCATGAGTCACCTGGCTGACTACGCTCACGGAAGCTCTTATACACAAGCTGCCTTTGAGCTGATGGTCGTCTGCCCTGTGTGTGATTCAGACGAATGTCATGAATATCTCAGCGATTTTGAAAGCAACACGGAATCATCTGACTCAGGAGAGGTTTTCTCAAACGTGGACAACTCCGGGACTGAGGAATCATACTGCATGGAATCCAAATGTGATACTCCAACCTCACCGGAACCATTGCAGGAAGAAGAGCTTTTCATACTCAAGAACAAGTCTGTACGATACAAAGTATTGGAGTTTATTGGAGAAGGAGGTTTTGGCAAAGTAGCCAAATGTGTCAATATGAATACAAATGAGAATACGGCCATAAAGATCCTCAAAGACGTCAATAATTATGCCAAGGAAGTAGAAATGCTGGAAAAGCTCAGGACACTTGACCCAGAGAAAAACAACTTGGTGAGATTTCTAGACAGTTTTATAGTCGATGACAAGTCTTGCATCGCTTTTGAGTTGCTAGACAGGAGTCTTTTGGATTTGATAGAACAAAGAGAGGCATCATTGACTCTTAATGAAATCCGTCCTATAACGCATCAGTTACTTGTAGCACTCAACGCCTTGAAGGGTATCGGCCTCCTTCATGCAGACCTAAAAGTTGACAACGTTATGCTCGTCAACCACCAAGATGAGCCCTTCAGAGTGAAATTAGTTGACTTTGGTTTGGCCATGACAGCCTCCGAAGTACGGGAAGGAATGATTGTACAACCTTATGCATACCGAGCACCAGAAGTGTCCTTGGGCCTCCCCATATCTGAAGCCATTGACATGTGGTCACTGGGATGTCTCTTGGCATGTCTGTTTTTATGCCAGAACATCTTCAAAGGAGAATCATCGTACGACGTAATAAAAACTATTTGCTGTCTGCTCGGTCAGCCACAAGACCACCTGCTAGATGCTGCAAAATACACTCACCAGTATTTCAAGAGGGATCGCTGCACTCCCAATTCACAATGGAGACTGAAGACACCAGAAGAGTACAAGAAGGAAAATTTTGACCAGCTGCAATTGTCAGAGTGGGAATTCGACCAAATCGGAAATTTGGCTGACGCAGTAAACAAATATTCAAATGCAATTGAGGAGGTTGAAGTTGAAGACACAAGGGCATTTTTAAATCTCCTTCAAATGTTGGTCAATCCAGATGCTGAGATGAGAATAACACCTCAGCAAGCCTTGGAACATTCTTTTGTCACCATGAGTCACCTGGCTGACTACGCTCACAGAAGCTCTTATACACAAGCTGCCTTTGAGCTGATGGTCGTCTGCCCTGCGTGAATGTCAAGAACATCTCAGCGATTTTGAAAGCAACCCGGAATCATCTTACTCAGGAGAGGTTTTCTCAAACATGGACAACTCCGGGACTGAGGAATCACACTGCATGGGATCCAACTGTGATACTCCAACCTCACCGGAACCATTGCAGGAAAAAGTGCTTTTTATACTCCGCAACAAGTCTGTACGATACAAAGTATTGGAGTTTATTGGAGAAGGAGGTTTTGGCAAAGTAGCCAAGTGTGTCAATATGAAAACAAATGAGAATACGGCCATAAAGATCCTCAAAGACGTCAATGATTATGCCAAGGAAGTAAAAATGCTGGAAAAGCTCAGGACACTTGACCCAGAGAAAAACAACTTGGTGAGATTCATGGACAGTTTCATAGACGATGACAAGTCTTGCATCGCTTTTGAGTTGCTAGACAGGAGTCTTTTGGATTTGATGTTACAGAGAGAGGAACGATTGACTCTTAATGAAATCCGTCCTATAACTCATCAGTTACTTGTAGCATTCAACGCCCTGAAGGGTATCCGCATCCTTCATGCAGACCTAACACTTCACAACGTTATGCTCGTCAACCACCAAGATGAGCCCTTCAGAGTGAAATTAATTGACTTTGGTTTGGCCATGCCAGCCTTCGGAGTACAGGAAGGAATGATTGTACAACCTTATGCATACCGAGCACCAGAAGTGTCCTTGGGCCTCCCCATATCTGTACCCATTGACATGTGGTCACTGGGATGTCTCTTGGCAGCTTTGTTTTTTTGCCAGAACATCTTCAATGGAGGATCATCGTACGACGTAATGAACACTATTTGCTGTCTGCTCGGTCAGCCACAACACCTCCTGCTTAATGTTGGAAAAAACACTCACCGGTATTTCAAGAGGACACTTGGACAATGGAGACTGAAGACACCGGAAGAGTACAAAAAGGAAAATGATAACCAGCTGCAATTGTCAGAGTGGGAATTCGACCAAATCGGAAATTTGGCTGACGCAGTAAACAAATATTCAAATGCAATTGAGGAGGTTGAAGTTGAAGACACAAGGGCATTTTTAAATCTCCTTCAAATGTTGCTCAATCCAGATGCTGAGATGAGAATAACACCTGAGGAAGCCTTGGAACATTCTTTTGTCACCATGAGTCACCTGGCAGAGTTTTCTCACAGAAGCTCTTATACACAAGCTGCCATTGACCTGATGGTCGTCTGCCCTGCGTGTGATTTAGACAAATGTCATCAATATCTCAGCGATTTTGAAAGCAATATGGAATCATCTGACTCAGGAGAGGTTTCCTCAAACATGGACAACTCCAAGACTTAGGAGGCACACTGCATGGAATCCAACTGTGATACTCCAACCTCACCGGAACTGCCACGTTTTGGGTTCACGACTTTTATTTTGTAGTTTCAGGCCTCTGGTGCTCCTGGGTTAACTTCACTTCTTCTAACCCTATTTACCATATAACGTAAACCCCCCCTAACCCTAACCCTGTTTATACTTTCTCCCCTTTCCTCTCGCTGGTTAGTCGTTTTTAGTCGTTTTAGTACGCAGTACTAAATCAAGTAGTACAACAAAAAAAAAAAATTAAGTTCATGTAACTTAATAACCATGCTTAGTTAATTTTTTCATTTTCTGTGGACTGCTCGATACAAATTTAACCCCACATAGAATTACTAAATACCTACAACTTACTACTCACTCATTTTAAACAAACTAATTTCCTTGAATGGGTCCTTGTCCTTGTTCTCTCTCTCTCTCTCTCTCTCCCCTATTTCTTATCTATTTTTAGCTGTTGTTACCTAATAAAGGCAAAAACACCACAACAATATACTTTAAAAGTACTTTAAAAGAACACTCACCGGGTTGATTCAGCTGCATTACAACATTTATAAAAAAAATTAAATTGCATCATTAACAGATCTACGCTGAACAATAAACATTTGATATTGTTATTGCTTTTGATTCCAATTCTCCAATATAAAATATGTGTTTTATTACTCACATTACTCTCGAGTTCTTGTAAGGATTCGTTCAAAATGAACGAATAGTTCACGAACGACACATCACTACACCTGACTACTTACTTGATTTATTTACAAGTCTACATTGTAAATGCTTAGAGATGATGTCTTATTGATAATATCAATGCATAAAATAATGCAACACGCTGAAGATGAACAACAATTTATTGAACTGGAACTTTGAGACACATGAGCACTGGGATTGATATATGTTCTCTCTTCCACTCCTCTCCTAGTTCATCCTGTCCTCTTCTCTCCACACCTCCCCAAAATTTTTCAATTTACCAATAAATATGTGTAGCCATAACTCAATCCAACAACATCCATGCAATAGGATTACATTGACGTAGTCCAACTCATTTTGATCAAATACTTCTAAAACAATTATTTTATTAAACATTTCTTATTTGATCCCCTATTAAGACACATGAAACATAATGTGCTTCAAGCGTTTTTTATTGCAAATGCTCAGAGAAGTCAGAACCGACCAATGCAACAAATACAAAATAATAAACCATCTGATCAGGAAATGAATTAACTGTTGTGTTCAACATGAAGAAACGCCAGACGAACAGAGGGCATCGCGGATCGAAAGGTTAAAATCAAATGTATTTAATAAAAGAAAGGGTGTTGTGGTAAAAAGAACATCTCAGCTGAGGAGCCGCTGGTCTTTGCCACCAACAGGCCACAGGGCCCATTGACCATTTGCAAAGACCAGCGGCTCCTCAGCTGAGATCTTTGTCTTAAACTTGTTCTTTGTCTGCTGCCTCCACCAGCCAACTCCAGAACAATGGTTCCTACAGGTATTTATACCGATCCGTTAAGGTGTGAAAGTTAGTGTCCACACCTCTGGGAGAGGTCTCCTGGTGAGTTCAACGTAACTCGGATTTCTAATGGCCCTCAGTCAATATCAGATTCACCATGTCCTGCGTGAAGGTTAGTCATGTGGGTTTTACTTACTTGACCACAACTGTGTGCATTTTTTAACTAACCAACGTTACAGCAAAGAAACTCGTGTCCCTCGAAACCCGGTCACACATTTCCAACCGCCCTGGTTTGCTGGTGTGCTGTTAAGTCCCAGCAGAGCTGCGTGACATTTGGCATCTTCTCCACAGCGATTCAGTGCAAGTCACAGAGGGGGACGAGCTGGGAGGCTGCTGCAAGCTCAGCTGGAGAGTCACTATTAATAGACTGGAGGCTGAGTTACCTTTAGATGATGCTCCACCCTGCGTTGGTCCTCGCAGCTCTTTGAGACAACTCCTAGTGCAACTGCATGTAAAAAAGAAATCTAAAGTCCACTGCAGAGTGTATTTGTCCGTAGCGTCAATCAAGCTGCTATTGGCATCCTTTTCTACTCAAAAACCGGTCAATTCCCTTCAGTGTCTGATACCAATGTTACCTGTAGCCTCCGAATGAAAGGCTGAAACATGAAAATGTTAAGTTTTCTCTTCACAAATGTCCCTCTGTTTTTGACTGCCGTTAATACAGACTGCATGGTGGCTGCTCCTATTGGAAATGCTCTAGAGCAATACACACACATCCAGTTAAGTGACATGGGCCAGTTTTTCCTTACAAGGTTCCTTACAATGATGGTTAACTGATATATTACATTACATTACATTACATGTCATTTAGCGGACGCTTTTATCCAAAGCGACGTACAATAAGTGCATTCAACCATAGGGTACAAACTCAGGAGAACAAGAAACATGGAAGTGCAATTTCCTCAAATAAGCCAATTTACAATTTGCTATAGATGAGTGACGTTACAAGTACAATTTAAGTGCTACAGTTTGTTAGTCTTTAGTCGAGGTAGAGTCTGAAGAGGTGTGTCTTTAGTTTGCGGCGGAAGATGTGAAGGCTCTCTGCGGTCCTGGTGTCTTTAGAGAGCTCGTTCCACCATTTCGGCGCAAGGACAGCAAAGAGTCGAGATCTAGTCGAGTGTTTTGCTCTCAGTAAGGGAGGGACGAGTAGTTTTGCAGATGCAGAGCGGAGAGTGCGGGTTGGGATGGAGGGTTTGACCATGTTCTGGATGTAAGCTGGACCCGATCCATTCACAGCATGGTACGTGAGCACCAATGTTTTGAACTGGATGCGGGCGGCCACCGGTAGCCAGTGAAGAGAGCGGAGGAGTGGAGTAGTGTGGGAGAATTTCGTAAGGTTGAAGACCAGTCGAGCTGCTGCATTCTGAATGAGCTGCAGAGGTCGAATGGCGGTGGCAGGGAGACCAGCCAGGAGGGAGTTGCAGTAGTCCAGGCGAGAGATGACAAGAGCCTGAATCAGTATCTGCGCTGCCTTCTGAGTGAGAAGGGGACGTATTCTCCTGATGTTGTAGAGCGTGTATCTACAGGATCACGTTGTCGCGGTGATGTTGGGAGTCAGGGAGAGTTGGCTGTCGAGTGTGACGCCGAGGTTCTTAGCGGTCAAAGTGGCCGTTAGTACGGAGTTTCCAAAGTTGACTGTCAGGTCCTGGTAAGCGAATCTTTTCCGGGAAAGAGAAGTAGTTCAGTCTTGTCGGTTGATTTTCAGATGGTGGGCGGACATCCACTGAGAGATGTCAGTTAGACAGGCAGAGATCCGAGCCGCCACCTGGGTGTCCGAGTGAGGGAAGGAGAGAATTAGTTGGGTGTCATCGGCATAGCTGTGGTAAGAGAAGCCATGCGAGCGAATGACAGCGCCAAGAGAGTTGGTGTAAAGCGAAAACAGGAGGGGACCCAGCACGGAACCCTGAGGAACTCCAGTAGTAAGAGGACAAGGTTCCGACACAGATCCTCGCCAGGTTACCCGGTAGGTGCGGCCGTCGAGGTAGGGACGAGAGAAGGGAGAGAGCAGAGCCTGTGACACCAAGTTCCTGAAGGGAGGAAATAAGGATCTGGTGGTTGACCGTGTCAAATGCAGCAGAGAGGTCCAGAAGGATGAGGACAGAGGAGAGAGAGGCGGCTCTAGCAGTGTGGAGTTGCTCTGAGACAGCAAGGAGAGCAGTCTCTGTGGAGTGGCCTGCCTTGAAACCTGACTGGTGGGGGTCAAGGAGGTTGTTACAGTGGAGATAAGAGGAGAGTTGATTAAAGATAGCACGTTCAAGGGTTTTGGACAAAAAGGGAAGAAGAGAGACCGGTCTGTAGTTGTTTTCTTCAGAAGGGTTGAGGGTGGGTTTCTTCAGGAGAGGGTTGACTCTTGCCTCCTTCAGAGAATTGGAAAAACAACCAGATAACAGAGCGTTGTTGATGAGACAGGTGAGGAACGGAAGAAGGTCAGGTGCGATAGATTGTAGAAGATGTGATGGAATGGGGTCAAGAGGGCAGGTGGTCGGACGGGCAGAGGTTACTAGGGTAAGAATTTGGTTAGGAGAGAGGGCGGTGAAAGAGGAAAGTGAGGGCGAAAGAGGTGAGGTCGGTGGGACGCGAGAAGTAGGGGGTGGGTTTGAGAAGGAGGAGCGTATGTCAGCTATTTTCTTGGTGACGTAGTTGACAATATACAATACAATGTCCTACTAGTGTTTCCCCATTGTTTAACCTCTGTTTTGTTGTTTAATTATATTTAGGTGTTGTAATAATAAGGGGGGGGGCGCTACGGCCGACACGGCTCGGGAACCGGAGTCCGATTCCTTGGCGTGGGGAATTGGATGTGTGGCGGGAGTGCGTGACTGTCTCGCTCAATGCGTGACACTTGAGAGCCCTGTGTCATTTCCTGTTAAAAGACAGACACCCCGTCTGTCCAATCAGAAGGGTCCGTCCTCTGCTATAAGGCCCTACCCTTTCCGTAAGGAGTTCATTTCGTCGTGTTTTCCTATTTATCCGTTGTGCGTTCCTATTTGCCGTTGTGTTTTGCACTTCAGGGCCACCGGAATATTCTCCTCATCGTCTATGAGGAGAAAAGTTTCTACAGCGATCTGCGGTAATGATAAGCGTCTAAACTTGTTTCAGCTCCATCTCTTCTCAACAATATTGTGGAGTGAATTTGTGAATTAGTATTGGGCTTTTAGTTAATTTCCTGTGCCTTCATTTTGGATGTGAGTGTCTACGTTTGATAAAGAGAGTAGTTATTTGTCCTGTAGTGGAGCTTCACAATGATTGTGGCTTCTAATGTTAGATTAAAAAAAAGCACTAAAAGACAGCCAGCTAACGCTAGCAGATCTGCCTTCAAACGGCTATTTATCGTGTTCCTTTCATCCGTGGTAGTTTTACATGGGGGTTGTGTCCCTTGACTTCTTATTTTATCACTGTGAGGTTTCCAGGCAACCAGAATATCTGTATAATTGGAGATCCCTTAACATAAGGAGGAGGAAATATGTTTAAACCATGAAAAAACAAAACATTTGTTAGAGGTGAAGAGTGGATCGTCTGTGTTACTGTAAGTGACCTGATGATGTTACAGCTCTGAAGGTGGACCACGCTTATGAGGTGAAGAGCAGAAGCCAGGGGGCAACGGCGCAGAATCTGATCCTCTTTACCCTGGTGCTATGTTGTTAAACTGGGCGAGGCCCTACAAGGGAACCTTAGGACCCCATCTGGTGACATTCAGGATTCTCTTCTGCTTCGACTTAATAACATATATTTATGTTCCAACAAACGTCACCAGATTGGCTCCAGATAAACAGTGGAGGAGACGGGGTGATAACACAACGAGACCACAGCCTCAATGGACATTATTTCCATTTCAAGACCAACATGTCTCATACGTTCAGAGACCCTGACCAGCGTTAGCTGTACTTCCATAGGCGAGAGTGACATGGTGACACCATCACAAAGAGAACCAAACCTTTAAAGAAAGGTACCGTGCTGTAGAACAATAAGAACTGAGGCTTGATTTGAGCATGCAGTATTAAAGGACAGTGGGCTTTGAAATATACCCACAGCTCCTCTCAGATAAGAACTTAAATGTCTAAAGATACGATCTATGCAAAATATGGCCAATCTTATCCTACAGTTTCCGTCATGTAGGTAAATATGTGATCTTACATTTGAGGCAAATTGAGTCCAAAATCATCCTAAATGCCGTGAAGAATTATGAAAGTTCTTCATCTGAATCCATGCTACTTTCCCCTCTTTAGAACTTCCCAATAAATGTGCACATTTTTATCCTGAAACTCCGAGAAAGCCTCTTAATAAAAGGCCGCTTTTTTGTGTTTATTAACTAGTTTCTTTAACAGCGGGCTCTGTGTATTAATACTACTGGATTTGCTACACACTCATCCACACGAAAAAAAAAGGCAGAGCAGTACATGCGCCATATATTTTCATTTTCATCCCTCCGTGCCAGCAACGGCTCCGGCCGGGGGAGTGATCGTTCTGGTCCGGCTCATAGATCATCTCAAAGGCTAAATTTCTCCTCTAAGGAGCGACAGATTAAACCCAAGATTAACATTTGATTTGTTTCCAATTCATCATCTGCTCAGAAAGATGTGATGATTACAGGTCTGAACATCAAAAGGACCACAAACCACTTCCTTCATTAATTAGATTAGTTTTTTATTTCCGTCAATGCCTTTTTTTTATCGACTCTGCTGAAGTTACTGAGAGCTGATTTGCGTTACATCTTTTCAGTTTTCCCCGAAACCTTAAGCACAATCGACATTATCAGTGTTCAAAAGACCCCCTCGGTCATATTCTGGGATGTTAATCGCTGATTTCACATTCAGAAGATCAATGAAAACACAACGAGTAGCTAACACAGAAAAAGGAGCCTGCCGATAGAATTGGAAACAGATCTCGGCTTAAATGCAGAATGCGTCACGTGCAGCTTCGTGTGCAGGTGTTTGAGGAACACACTGCTGCTCGGGCATTAATAGCTGTGTGTTTCCACTGTGCACACACACACACACACACACACACACACACACACACTCCAGAGGAAGACTGGATGCAATTTTAAGATTGACTCCAGGATGAACTGAATCAATTTTAGGGTCAACGGTGGAGGTCAGCGCGTCCGTCCGTCTCATTGTCGTAAAAGTCAAGAAAAGCCTTGAGGGGATTTTTTTATTTGGGGAGGACTCAGGGACTCCCAGAACACTCAATAATGAACATGCTAATTTTGACATACAGTACATTTCTCACAGGATGAAATAATGACACGATGTTTCGGACTGACGTGGATAAAAACTGCCATTTCACTGCTTGTAGGAGGAATACAAGCATTAAGAACACTACTGCACCGGTGTCATAAAGAGGTTTCATATAATGTATAAGTAACCCATGAGATGTACTCTCACTTTTCAAGGAGGGTCCTCAAACAACAATCATACAAACAAAACTTTAAGATTGTTAATTGATACAAATATGAGCAAAAAAATGCATATGAAATACTAAGACATTCAAAATGAACACGTTAATGTTAAACAATAATATCAGTGGTAGCATTGAGTAAAGACGTTATAAGATGGGAATTCAAAACTGATTCTTTAATAAGAACGATGGTATTGATCCCATATTCATAGCTATTCCAATCAGAGACAGCTTTAAACATAAAGGCTTTCTTAAAGGAGCGTTAACGAGCGCCTCTACCGATTTTTTGTGAAGAAAGCGATGACGTCATTGATTCAGATCATAAATGCATCAGCTTCTGAAGGCCAGTCGACCTGCCTGTATGAGAAGCTGCTCTGCCGGGGCCCTTGCAGAGCTCCTCACCCGGAGCCTTCACATGGAGACAGAACCTTCCCACGGATACTCAGCTGTTGACCCATCTTCACGTAGTATATCTGTACAGCAGCATGGACCGGCCCTCCTCACCGGCGCTGTGTTTGTTTTTTCACAACGGCCAAAGACATTTTGAATTCAGCGGTCCCTTTTTGTAATGCTGTCTCCCCCTTCTACCCCCCCCTACACAGCTGATTCAGACTCTGAAGAGGCTGCTGGGACCCTCCTCCGTCGACTTCAAGTCCCCACTAGAGCTGTCTGCAGAGGGTGAGAGCACAACGCCACCAAACGCTCGCAAAATCACAAGTGGCACATTTCCTGCTGTCTGATTTTTGCCTATATCTCACAAAGGGGTTGCAAACACACACACACACTGTGCAAACAGCCTTACCTGTGCGCTCGCTAAATGTTAATTGTGGCCATTAATCAATGGCCATGAGCCGCTGAGCAGCGGAGAAAGCGCGTTAGAGAACACGAGCAAACGTGCAGGCGTGAACTCGGCATCCCCTCATCGCTCATTTTCTCGACGTCCATCAATGCGGTGCTAATTATTTTCCCATTAAGATGTTGTTATTGACCTCCGTGTGTTTTCCCATCCATTATTGAGCCACAGAAGAAGCAATCAGCACGTAATGTTTTTCATTAATATCACTGTCCTGGTTGTGATCAAGTGGAAGTTTATTATTGCTTGATATCAATGTCACAAAGCCTCAAAGGCCTGCACATTAAATAAAGCCAGCAATTAGTAACATGTAGAGGTGAGATAAACGACATACATAGCATTGCGAAGAGGAAATTAGACACATTAGACACAATACAATTTGCAGCATTAGCAAGAATGAGTCATTGGATTAAATTCATCCATATATATTTTACTTTGAGCTCAATAAATCCAGTAAGATTCATCACCTGGGAACCATGAATGTCTGACGATCCATCGCATAGTGCAAATAAGTCCGTCTGGACCGACTGGCAGTTCTTATAGTCACGCCATGTAAATTAAATAAATAATACAATATATAAATATTCATTTGGATACAAAATGGACACCATCATAGCTTATTCATCATGCAAAACATTCACTGTTCCAGGTGTGTTGTCATTTCCAAAAGACAACCTCCTAAAATCACCAGGCATGTCCTTTATTTTGAAAATAACCAACGCTATGACCGATGACGCCGTGACAGAAACGCTTCCCCAGCTGGATCTCGCTGCAGCCGCAGTCGCAGTATCGGCAGCTGAATTGATGACGCGCACATTTCATCCATAATGTCACGGTCACTGAGTACCTTTGCATTGATCCCCCAACATCCATCACCAGCGAAACCTAAACAGAAAGTAAGACCTACTTTAACCTCACGGAATGCACAGGATACACAGGACACATACCTCAGTATTTTATGAGGTACGTGTCCTATTTTATTATTTTTAATAGTAAAAGGGCCTCCCAGTTGTGGCAAGAATTGTCGCCATTTCTTTGGTCAGTTTTTGTAGCCCAGAAATAATAGGCTCGATTTATGAAGAGCTATTTAATCCAAACATGCTGGTTACATTCCTGTCCTTCTAAGCGGAGTGCTGCCAAACAATAAAGGCAACCGAACATTACGTTACTTTACTATATTAGTGAGATATACTGAAATATTTTGGTTGTATTGTTTAGCTTTGAGTGTTATCGCCTGTTGGGCTTATTCAGGTTATAGTGTCCTAATGATCATCAAAGATGAACAACGTGTGTACCTGGAAAGGCTCCAGCGGAGGAGGACCAGTGCGATATGCTGCTTTAAAGAACCAAACTACTAATGGACAGACGGTTGTCCATGAATATAATAATCCCAGGATGCCTGTGGTGACTGTGGTGAGTTCAGGGTCTCGGTAGAAGTGCACCCTTGAACCTTTCCTCCTGTGTTTTCCCCCCCGGCTGCAGGCAAAGAGATGATCGAGATGTACTTTGACTTCCGTCTGTTCCGCCTGTGGAAGAGCCGCCAGCACTCCAAGCTGATGGACTACGACGACCTCCTGTGACCCGACGCGCGTTCTGTCGGCTTTTGAAGCGGTTATCTCACGTGCGAGCCTCGCTGTTCGGCGGACGGGGCGATTTGGTTGAAGGGACCCGTCCCGGGCGTCTCCCAGACGAGGCTCCGCGGGCGAAGCTGGAGCGGTTTACCAGCGCAGTTTGGGTCTTTTTGCCCCCCCACTCCTCCCCACTCAGAGGCGACAAGGCCTTTTCTCCCATCTCCATTTTCACTTTCTGCCTTTCTCCCAGAGGAAAGAGAAAGGCGCGGGGACACGAGGAGGGACGGGAAGCCAGAGACACGTCTTCCTGATCGTGTCAGGAGATGCTAACTAGGGTTCGGGGAGGACGTCACACAAAGGAGTGATGACTGAGAACAGCAAAGACTTCTTTTCTTAGCCCATAGGCGACCCACCTGCGCTTTAAAGATGGAGGCGTAGGCGAGGATGAAAGTATTATCTTTGTCAGGCGTGGAAATGATTCACAAGGGGATTAGAGCTTATATGTAAATAAACAAGTGCTTACTTGGAAGCCTTAGAGAACAGATATCCAGCATCTCTCTCCATGCTATCGTGTGAAAATCTAGACTAATCTAGTCAAATTTACAGTCGTCTATCTAACACTGTTTCTTTCTTTTTTAAACAAATACACGTAGTGTGTTTGGTACAGACTGTTGTATGAACTCAGGTTGAATCCCTCGTTTGATACTAAGAATTGTACTCGCCGTTGGCAACATACTGTAGAGCAGAATCCAAGGCCTTCTTCGCCACACACAGTCATCCTCAGCGCCCGGGGTGTCTTATTTTACCTGCACGCGTGTGTGCGTGTGTGTGTGTGTGAAGCGCCGAGGCGTTTTTCTATGTCTCCACGTGTTCTTTTGAGCCGACTGTAGCCGAACTGAGGGATGCGTCCGCGCGCGGTTCGTGCCGTTCTCAGCATCACGCCTGAGACAGCCGGAGCTGCTCTTTCCTGAGACGCTTTTGGCGCGCTGATGCTTTTTTGGCGTGTTTGTGTCGCGCGTGCGCGTCCACAGCGTGCTGGAGGCTCGTTGTACCTTGGCAGTGTCTCTTTAGTAGATACAATAACACACTGATGATGCGAATATTCCATTTTCTTTCAACACTTGTTTTGCTCTCAGTGTTTTAGGATTTTTTTATTGAAGACTTGAATCACTCAAAGTAGCAAAGGACGAGTTTAGGGGATACTTTGCTATTTTTTCTTTTCCTAACCGATATACTAATTAAACCGTGTTGTGGCGTTTCAGTGAAGAGTTCATCTCTAATATCCATTTCAATTTATCAGGATATTTTTGTTAAGAGATGAAATTACCTGCAGTTTGTGCATAATAGCCTTTTTAAAAATGGAAAGATACACTGCGGCAATTTAGTATTTCACTGTCAGAAACACTCGGATTATCATCTTCATTTCCCATAATGCAACTGGATAGCAAATTTGTGTTGCCCTCCGAGCCTGGTAAATATCCATTTCTTTCAACCCTAATATCTGTGACATCAACGCACACTTCAGTGGACTTTTCTCCCCTTTTCATGTGGACAGATCTTCATCTGAAGTACAATCATTTGGTAGAGAGCCCTTTAAAACTTTACCAGGCCGATCCTCCATCGCATTAGACAGGGACCAAGGTCCCCCTTTTTAAAACAAGTGCCAGTTATTTGAAAGGAAGTATTTCTCTATTCACACTAATGATAAATAACTAGCTGTGAAAAACTAACATTGAAAGCTTTGGGGCTCACGTCACATTTAGAAGAGTGTACTTGCTGGTATCATAGGACATGAGTGACGTTCTCAAGCTTGTACATACACGGTGAAAGTCTTTTTGTGTGCGTGTGTGTGTGTCCATGTGAGATTTCTTGCATAGTTATACAACATGTATCATTCATGCACATATGCTTCCTAACTTTATACCCTCGGTTCCCTGCACACCGTGACTGTGTGCGTCACCGCCCGTCACCGGCTGAGCGCTTTCCGTGTCTTGTGTTGTTGTTGTTGTTGTTGTTGCTGCTTCCTGAACCGTGCAAGTCAACCGAGCTGCAGGAATCGTTCATTGCGTCGGAGTGCTGGAGGACTCAGGATGGGGCATCCAGGTGCCAACGCTGTTTATCATAATGTATGAGGAGAGCTTCTGGTCCAAAATGGGACCTTTTGAAGTATTTGGACCATCTCCTTATTACCGGTGAGGATGTAAAGCGTCCCCTAGTAACCGTCTTAAGAACGTCACGTCATAGTGCAACTGTTTCATACAACGGGAAATCATCCCTGCTGTGGAACAATTTGAAGTGAATTGTTAAACGGTCTAAGATGACTGAAAAGGTTTTTGGAGCAGAGCACTCTACGTTTAATTATCTTACTATCATTGTTTGAAGAGCATGTGTTTTTTCTTCTGCAAATGATTGTGTCACTGTAAATTATGATTTGGTCTCTGGTGGTGGTTTCGCAGTGCAGTCCACTCATCTTAACACAAAGTAGCACGTTGCACTACATCACTGTCAAATAAACTCAGATCATTATATGTAATTACTGTTGTAATTAAAACTAGGACAATAGTGGTACACAAGTAGTGAGAATATACTTTATTTGACATCATTTTTTAACATTACGCTACCAGACCCCATTAGCAGCACATGTTTAATCGCACCCTTCTCCTGGTTTGTGCTATAAAGACAGTTAGCCCTTCATTTACAGCCAACTAGAATTTTTCACATTTTAGCAAAATAGTGATGCTCTTTGCTGTGCTGATAATTCCAATGTGTTCTAATAATCATCTTTTCTTTGGTAGTGTTGATCTTTTTCTTTGCAACATCTGCAGGAAGTTCATGCGAACTAGTACAGGCAAACACACAAACAACAATGGTGCAGCAATTACTGGAATTCTTGCTTTTATTTGACACGTTACGTGTGTTTTTTAGAGCAACATTATAACATAATAGCGAACAGTGGCTGCTGCTCTCACTGTAATCTCTCGTTCGTGGTATTTTTTACCAACCAAGTAATGAAACGTCCACCAGTGTTAAATGGTGTAACTTATGTTCAGTCCTTTGCTTGGAGGTACAGTAGGATCTCGCCTACATTCATGAAACTTGTTTAAACATAACCTTCTCTCAGAACCTTTCTTCGGTAGCAATATGCTGTGTGTGAATTTTTAGACCTGTAATCTGTACATTGTTCTCGGTATTGATTTACAGCTGTGGATGACGGACTGAAACAAAGTAGAAAGGATGCTGCTCTGCTTCTTTTTGTTCGGCTGGACTCATTTAGGACTCCTCGGCTTTTCCTCCTCGGCTGTGAGTTTTGTTAAACCCTGATTACACGCCCGCTCAATTGTTGAAACCGCATCTCAAATCAATTGAATTAATCCCGCTGCTCGTTTCCCTTAAAATAGACACAGGCTGAATGGATTTCTAATGATTTTCTGATCACTAATAGAAACAAAGACCTTTCATACAGTGCTGAGGCTGCGATAACGGGAGGCATTAAAGAATCCCCGTAGACCCGAAGCTTCTAATAGTTCTGTAATTGCAGCTAACTAACCTGAAATAGAAACGCCTCTAAAGGAACCCGCCCAATGAGCGCCGTCCACGCCTCTTCACACACCCAGGGGTGCTGCAGGTCACATGCTGCACTGCACTGCTGTTCGTGTCCTTCGTGCTCTCACTTATTTGCAGTTTCCACACTGTGTTTATGCTTTCTATCCACAACCCATCATCCTTTATTTTATAACCATAACCGAGTACGTTCTGTTGCATAACATGAAAAATGACTTTGTTTCGTAAATGTCAACATTCGATATACACTGTATCTGTGGTTTGCATAAATGTACAATGTAAAAGTCTTCTCTGGTGACGTGTTCTGACCGCTTCGGATCATAATTCTCCTCCATCGGGTGAACAACACAGAATGCCGACAAATATAACTGGGTGACATTTCTTTGCCGGGTCGTCGTCGTTAAAAAGAAAACAAATTGACGCTTGCGCCTTTTAAATTGAAAGTACTGTACATACGTGGTGAGCTGTGGAGAAAGCAGGAGGAGTAACCTAATGTTGTTTAGTCAAATGAAGACGAGACAGTCACACGGGCCCCGGGGAGCCAGCAACACACCATTTGATTTCCTGAGAACATAATTACACCACAGATTGGTTTTGGAACGCTCACCCTCCCCTGTTATTTTCCAAATTAAGTCCTGTGTCACTGTTGCGAGGAGCAGACCCCCCACCCCTCCCCCCTCAACCCCCCTCAACCCCTTCGAAGTTCAAATTGTTTATAAGCGCTAGAATGTCGGGGCTCAGTCGGGAGCTCGATCGACTTTGATGAGGATGATGGATTGATGCCGCTTTTGATTGCCCCCGTCGACCTCCAGCCGGGCTGAGATCGTATTTTGGGAGGAGGAGAAGATGATGTGTTTGTGTAGCGTCTGTTTCACTTGAACTCCTCAGTCACCCAACTGAGTCTACATGGTGTAAAGGCTTCCGTGGACGTAACGCGAGGCGGTGACTGTGGGAGTAACACAGGTTTGATCGTCCTTAAAAAAGGTATAATAGCAATCAACTTTGTATCTGGTGATTTTGATACTAGAGAAGGTTATGAATACATCTGGGTAGCTTTTCTGAGCATTTGGGTTCTTCCTTAGAATAGACATTATAGATGGAACTTTTATCCAAACTGTGTCTGAAATACTAACAAGAAATGTGGTTGTATTTGTCAGAAGATTTGGTTTTAATGCATTTTTCTCATTAAACATGAGCTCTACACAACATGTTTCAACGTGTTATTGAATGACTGATGTCAGTTATGTTATGTGACTTATGTTCTCGATGTAGCAGTAACTCTTTTAATTATGAATTGGCACGAGATGCGTCAATGCGCTTCGGATAAGAGGCAATAAAATATCCAATGAATTAATAAATTATCACTTTCCCTCTGACCATTCAAGCAACGGATTACATTAAATAAAACTTCATTAGTTAATGCAGAATTTAGATCCTTCAACAAAGCGATTAGTCTGGATACGACGAAGATGATCAATCTATTATATTCATACTGAGAATACTCATCAAATGCAAACTACAGCCACTGTACATGGAGATGGATGACATCACCGCTCGCCTGAAGGCAAAACACATTGATCGCTGCCTGACGGCTGGCAGTGATACGGGTCGTAAGCCCCGCCCCCTCCATGTTAGCCAATGGACTTTCTATTTAGGTACTTTTTCTCACTCTAATGTACGTTTACGCTCCGGAAATTGTGTTTGTGGGCAGGAACTCGTTTTCCGCGGCTCCGCAGCCAAACGATTCCTGAGAATTAGAATGTCTGTAGTCGCGATACATATTATATCAAGGATTACACAGAAATGACAATAACATAGAGAATATTAAGATTTTTTCCATGCATAATGTAAATGTGACCTGGAGTGCAAATGTGGTGGCATGTTACACCCCGACTGTGAGAAACCAATCTAATTATAACCCGAGCAGATGGATGTAACTTATGTGCAGAGGCTGCGTGAACCCATTGTTAGCTCTCAGCTGGGAAAAGGTCCTCAAGGGGGGTTTGTTTCAGTCCCGCTGTACGGAAATGGTACAGGAACAGACCCGCACAACAAAAACACACAAATGTAGAAATCTATAAGCTGAGTTTACTGCGCGGTACTACATCTTACACCCAGAAAAGACCACAGAAGCCTTACAGAAGCCAGCATGAGCTGAGAAGTTAGAGAGAGGGCCCTACCCCCCAAAACATACCACTAAAATACAGCTATAATTCAAATGTGTTATCTCTCATTTAGAAAGAGCAATGGACTACGCCTGTTAAGACGCCTATATCTTCCATGGGAAATACAGATTCTCAGCCTAGAAAAAAAGGTTATAAATACAAAGTTGTTTGTAACAACACCGTACAGGAATAGCCGGGCGAACTGATTGCATCACCGCGGGAGCCCACATGATTCATCGGGCGATACAGAGAACCTGAGAAAAAGTTGTGATTTATATATAAATTGTTCTTGCTCTCTCCGAGTTCCTGAGTAGTGTTCCTTGACTATTTATCAACACCTTTTCTAAAAGAAGCCTTCAACACATTAATAATAAAGGTTCACTGTAATCAGTGAAGAATTGCCTCTTCCATAAAAAGTGTGACAAGACGTTAAGACTTTTGACACATTTGAAATGATGTATGATTCCTAAGTGTCGGCGGAGTCCTTTTAACATGACGAATCCCCGATTCTGCTTGTCCTCGTCGATGTGTTGTTGGCTCAGAGTAGATCGGGTGAGCGATACTCGACACATGCGAGGGACACAGAGACAGGGAGACGCACACAGGCTCCCCGCTTTATGGATACAGTATTTTAAAAAGAAATCAGAGATACATGGAACTGATCCTCCACGTTTCAGTTTGAAACTGGTCTGCACAAGAAAAAAGGAGGAGAAGTGTGAACGCTGTCGGCGTGATTGACCTTTGCCCTGTGTGTTATCCTCCCTCACAGCTTCTGCTGTCCGCTCTGTGACAGTCAGCCATCCATCGCTCTGCAGCTTTCCTTCAGCTCCACCTCTGACTTTGTCGTAAGGTTAATTGGGTTGAGCCTCAGCTGTAGATCATACAGTTAACATCAATCAGAGGCCTCTTACATCATTGCATATGTGTGTGTGTGTGTGTGTGTGTGGAGTTCCAGTGTTTCCACACTAGGTTGATATTGACTCCACCATCGTTCGCCTGCAGTTCACTGTTCTTTCTGCTCACAGTGACGCTCCTCTGGGACCAGTTTCATCGCGGCGGAGTTCCAATTACGCGGGTAAGTTCCAATTACATTGCAACAGCCGAATTCCAAGATGGTGACAGGAATATCGGCAAACGTTGCGTCATTATGTCAGTCCACAAACCGCTGGGTGACGCCATTTGGAGCTGAAGGCGCGGGAAGAAGACCTGGTCCAAACGCTTCAGAAGCGAGGTCCACCCTGCAGAAGTTCCCTCGGTGGGTGCTGCACTGGGGGGGAGATGCTGATGAAAGCTGGCGAGCAACACAACAAAACAACCTCTGTGGTTATTTGAGAGCCGAGTGAGGGAAGAATATTGCATTCCTCTAGGCCTTTTCGGCCAAGATACCACTTTCCCCGTGCTGTTTATGTTTGAGTGTAATATAGGCACTCTAATCGGAGTGTGCGTTTACATAACCTTCAATTAGATCTGCTCCTATGGTCACTGGGCCTGTTCTGCAGGGAGTCAACTTCCTGCACAGGTACACATGTAAAGAATGCACATCCATGCGTTTTTATCTATGTGACTTGATTAGTATTTTAATTTGTGATTATTATTCAGATGTATTTTATGGGTGGCACTATTGACATGTATTTTCCTTGAAAGGAATTGATGTGACTGCATGTTCACCTATTCACTGGTGACATTGACCCAGCCAACCTCTATTATTGTATATATATATATATATATATATATATTATATTAAAAAAATCGAGGGTTTGAGGAGAGGTAAGAGAGCTCAGGTTGCCCAATATCTGGATACAAAGTAGCTAATCTTTTCAGGAAGAGAATTTTGTGAATAAAATGGCCATAGATGTGCCAGTAAAATATGATAATTGATTGATTTATTTTTTAACAGAGATTCCGTGGGGAACCACTTCCTCACGCCGAATGGTTTAATGTAGAGAAAGTTTCAGAGAATAAAAGCGTCAACGTAACCATAGTTCAAAAAGATGCTATTAGAACTATTAGAACGAGAGCAGCCGACTGTGATCACTCTGAGCGACATGCTTGGGATTTAATTACAATATAAAGCATGTGATATATTTATAGCTTTTACCCTGATGCTCTGAATACGCTGTTAAATGTATCAGTGCTTACGTTCTAGAAATGAAGTCACTATCTGGGTCTTAACACAAAATCTAGCGTCTAGAAAGTCATTAAATACTAAACACGAAGGCCTAATTTAGCTTTGACTTACTAACTAACAATTTATAAACCGTTTATAAAGCTGGCTCATTCGAAGTTCAAAGTTTTTTTTAAATCAGAAACTGCATTAAAACAACCTTGTTGTTCTCTCAGCCGGACTGTTTCAGCACCGTCAGCGCTCCACCTGTGTGCTGAGAAAGCTGCCTCCGTAGCACACTGCCTGGAGGGGGACAAATTGAGAGAGTGAGAGAGAAAAATCTGTTGAACTCGTGCACCCGCTGGTCTGCAACATCTCTCTGCTGAGTACATTGTTTTCACAGGGTTTTTTTTTTGCTTTTCTTGCGATAAAATAAATGTTGAGAACCTCAGCATCCCCCTGATGCAATTTGTACTTTAGACATTTAAATCTGCCTTCGGCTTCCCAGGCTGGTTACAGAACATCAAATGCAATCACAGCACATACAATAGATAGAATCTAATGTTGTATCTAATAGACAATAGATACAACACGTACAGCAGACATCAGGAAATCATTTGTCCCCCCCGTGGTCATCGTAACGATGGTGACCGGGTGTCGATGCGGATGATGTCATGTACCGTCACGCTGATGTTTCTTTTTAAAGTCAGACAATTATTATTTACTAAACTGTAATATCAATGAGTCGCCAATTACCCTGAAGTTTATGGAGCCTGGATTGCTTGATTGCTCCAATCGTCCAATAAGGATGCTACTAATTCCTGCGGGGCAGGTAGGCTGGAGGTGGAGGTGGAGGCGTGTGGGGGTGAGAGCGGCCGGCAGGGCAGGGGGACGCACTGAGGTGGGGGGGGGACAGGAGGGCCTCCTGGGGGCCCTGCAGCAGAGGGATCAGGGACACAACATGCGTTCACTCCGTCAGCAGGAGAATCCCATCAGTTTGAGGACAAATGAATCCCCGCCATGAGACATGTAACGTCCAGACCTTCTGGGTAGTTGTTGTGTCTGTTTCCAACGTGATCTCCAAAACCGGTTCGTAAAAATGTATACGAAAATCTTGAACATACAAATTCGTAGTGATACATCCTAACTGGCGGTGGTTAACCACGTCCCTTGAGTGAACAACATGGCAGACCATGTCGGATTCTCTCCGCCATGTTGGATTATTTGAGGGGGTTAGGGTTAGTATTCTATTCTTACAAGTTAACATTGATTTCTCGTTAAAAATGCAATCATAACACGTTTATTTTACATCGTTAGACTTCACGAAGTGTGTTTACGGGGCGCAGGTCCCCGTTCACTTTGAATAGGGTGACGTCATCAGTTGCAGTCCGTATTTATTTCGTATGTATCACTACGAATTTGTATGTTCAAGATTTTCGAACAGGTTTTGGAGATCAGGCTGTCCTGTCACCAGTGTTGGCATTTAGCGGTAACGAGCACGTAAGGAAGTATTTTTTTAAATAAATGAACGCAGTTACAATTACTGAAATTGAAATGAGTTTGTTACTCGTTACTCTCTTTTGTGACGCGAAGCGGAGGGCCGGCAAATAGTAAATAGCTGACAGGCAGCTATAAGTAAATAGCTGCCTGTCAGCACAAAATAGTTGTGGCCACCAAACGTTGTGTGTCACAGAATAGTCGCCAGTTTACTGGCGCTCAAATCACACAACCGGCAGGCATGAACAAACAATCACAGGACTCCGTCGTAGTGAGAGTCAAACACAATCGAGCACTGAGTGCTCGATCCAATATACCACAGTGCAGCCGCCGCTCCACGCAAACAACCAGGGCTCCACTTTACACGGACTGCAGTGCAGCCGATGAACCGGGAAGAGCTGAATAGATTGATCGCTCGCTATGTTGAAGATAAGAAGCATCCTGTCAACTGTCGAGTCAGTTGCCTTCAGGCAAATGCCTGAAACAGTTATTTTGTATTAAGTTAAGTATTAAAAAGGACTTTTGTACTATTGCTTGATTTGAAGGCCTGTTGCCCTGTTGATTACAATAAATAGGTCTAAAAAATATGTTTATTGTGTTTGACTGTTCAGTTTATATTCATTACATAGCCTATATATAGGCTCCCTGCATATATGTATATACAGTATATATAGGCTCCCTGCATATATGTATATACAGTATATATAGGCTCCCTGCATATATGTATATACAGTATATATAGGCTCCCTGCATATATGTATATACAGTATATATAGGCTCCTGCATATATGTATATACAGTATATATAGGCTCCCTGCATTTGTGTTATGTATTGTGTGTATAGATATGTACATATGTTTTAATGTTTTTCTATAAGGGAGACAAGTGTAGAAGCTTGTTCAGCGTGTGTATTTTACTCATCAGGCGTTTTCTCGGTCAACGACCAAATTGATATTTCAAAAGCTGGTCACACAAAGACTGCATTTGACCTTTTACCAAACAAACCATGAATCATCTCGGAGTCTCTGCTGCGCTCTGTGAGGTCATTATCGCGGGGTTAATATTGGACTGCGTCTTGGGGCGATGGGGATTGCAAAGTGCCAATTATCACGGAACATATAACACTTCATCCAATTAGTGTTTTTTCCTGCAATAGTTAACGTTATATTTGTATTGCTGATGAGAACTCCCCAAGTCTCAATCTATCTTGAATACAATTACATTTCAAAGTTTGGGTAGAGGTTCGGATGGAGCCGCAGTAAAGAGAAACCGTTGACCAATCAACCTCCGCTCGCCCTCTTTGACTTCCTTCATTCATGACACTCGAATGTGACCTTAAGGCGGCACCTTTTAGGGTGCTCATATGTGCAGTATGTGCAGCGCATCCACAGGGCCACAGCAAACACCCTTCCAGCCCCCCGTCCTCCTCCTGCTGGAGCCACTTCAACATCCCACCCTGCGAGCACTTCATCACTGCTCGCTCACTTTTCTGCTGCTGAGGTCCCGGCGCTGGAATGGTGCCATCCTCGGCGAGTGGTCAGCGGATAACAAACGTCTCTGTCCCCAGGCCCCGCAACGGTCTCTGATCCATCTTCAGCACTCGGCTGTTGGCGTGCCGGTAAATCCTCAATTTCGCGGGCGCACTCCAGTTACAGAAAACAATCTTAATGTACGACACCGGTTGCACCTACAGAGTGCGGAGAGTCAGCTTTCCCAGAATGCAGATGAGGCACCTGTGGGGGGGGGGGTGGTCCTTCACTTCCCAAATCAATTTGCGCTTCATTCTTTGATCCGAGGTCACCTTTGAAGATCCTCTCTGATGACCACAGAGTCTCCACCTGGCCCACTTCATACACACACACAAACGCACGGAACCTCCTTTTTTTTTTTACCCTCATACTTATGAAGTTCAGAAGAACGACATGAACACAAAAGTACCCATCCGATCTGACATCAGAACACTTTCCCAGCAGACACTGACGGAATAAATCGTTAACCAGATATGTTTTCTTTACCTCTGGCTATTGATCAAATACGGGGTCTCTCCCTGCTCTATTTCACACGCAGCCTATGAGTCCTTTGGTTGTGAATCTGTGGGGAACTGATCAGACGCCGCGTCCCTCTGGCCTGCTTTATGTTCATCAGTCACAGCGTCAGTGGCTGATGTGTTAAAAGAGCATGCGGGCAGAGGTGCAAACGCCACTGTACGGGGAGATTAAAGTGTAATCCGTGTTAAAAACAACCATTATTGGGTTTTTGCGGTGATGGTTTGTTTTTTGGCCGTGGGTTGATGGTGGAGGACATGAGGCGTCTGTGCCAACAGCGATGCATCTCGGTACATTCATTTGCTTTAAAGGAGGAGTGATTTATACAGAATGCAAGCAACCTGTTTGTCCATCGAAGGTTCATCTTAAATCACCTTTCTATTGTTTGATCAAAAGTATTCTTCTCGTTTCATTTTCTAATGACAGACTTCATAGCTCTGTTTAAGAACACAGCGCTCTGAAACATTGAAGGCAAATTGCTTCTTTGAAAGCGTCCGGTTGTTACTCAGAAACCCAGCTGGATACATGCTGGCTGTGATTGTTTGATAACTGCTCCGTCTCCATAAAAGCGTCTGTATGAACCGTAGAGGAGGGTCGGCATAGAAACAGCCGGCCGCCAGAGGAGGAGAGACGACAGTCACAGCTCCATCTCCTCCCCTCAGGCCCGACATACCCGACCCTGAGACAGGGACATTTCCCAGGGTAATGAAGATGCATCCGGAATTTCAAAACAACAGATAATCAATCAATATGCACATTATTTAATGATTAAATATCCATACATACATTGATTCATATGATATTTTAAGAAATTGTACTAATTGCTTATGTGGTTGCCTTCCAAAGTGAGCCAGACAAGTCAATACCTGCTCAATACATGGTTACATTATTTTCAAAATAAAAGAAGTAAACTTCTCTTTGCGGTTTAGGCAACGAGACTGCTTGGTTAGATCGAGGAAAATATGGTTGTTTGGGTTAAAATAACCACTGAAGTGCACTGAACATTCATGCAAATTATGTGAATAATAAATCAGCTTTTACGGGCTATATACTTCCTGGATGTAGATCATTCGGGAGACAAACCAAATAGTTTCTTGGGATATTTATGAATCGTGAATGGCCGTGAATGCTGGATGAGACCTGCCTGACGATGTCACACAGCCGTGGTTCAGAAGAGAGATTTTTTTGTCCGGGAACTCATTATCTCACCAGCGAGCTCATCACATGTAAATCCAAATGTCAAGGAGGCAGTGCGACATCAACACACAGACACACACATGGAAAGACAAATACTGAATTATTTGCTTTGCAAACCCATGAAAACACCCAACTGGGACAAGGACTTGACCTGTTGTTGCTAACTGGGACAGACGACATGAATGCTAAATCTGTGAAGTCCTCATGCACACACACACGTACACACACCAAACATAGACAGTTAACGACTATTCAAAAGGTTAGTAATGATCAACAATGTGAAGTGAAGGACACTGTCGGGTTTTAATTATGGCCACATTAACGCTTTTTAACATTACCTACAATGTCTTCATATGTCTCTGCAGTGTGACAGTGATTTATATCTGCATCAGCAGCAATTAAACCAGGGAGGTCTATCAATGCGCTGACGTTTCTGTCCCAGCAGCCACAGCTGCACAGATTGTTGGTTGAGTAAACACTTCCACTCTGTGGACACTCAGGGTAACGTGTGTAACAGGTAGTATGCTGTTGTTGAACTCGCTTTCAGAGTAATTATATTCATAGGCTCAACGGTTGATAAAAACATTTTTATTCCACTGCATTGATGTTGCGAGATGGCTGTAGGAGGTTCTACAGCCTTACATTTTTAACACAACCGGCTCCTTTGAAATGGTCCATTCTTCTGACTGGCTGACCTGTGATCCTGCTCACCGGACCAGGCAAAAAGAACAGTCCATGTAACTCGTCCTCACCGAGCCTGTTCTTTGCCTTCTGCTGTTGTTGGAGACGAGGAGAGATTAAGGAGTGTGTTGGGATTGAATCTTTGAGGATCTTTGAGACACACGTAATATCAACAGAGATCTGTCGTCTCTATGGGATGCATGCAACACACCAACTCACATGTGTCATTTTATAAAAGGGAATCTTATTTTTTCCTGGAACAGTCACTATTTTGGTTGTTTAAAGGTAAATGTTGAGAATTTCTGTTTAGGTACCTAAGCTATAGGCAGTCGTATACAGTACCAACTATACCACTCATACCTTCCTTTTTCACCATGTAAAAAAGGTCGTAGCACAGAATGTCATAAATATGTCACAGAAAGTATTTGATAATCGTCTTATTAAAGTAAAATAGGTAAACAAAAGGGCAAAAGTATAAAATGCCATTAAACATTATGAAAACAATGTATGGGCTAAAATGTAATGTATAATGTATAGTATAGTACATTGAAATTATCCATTCTACTGTATGCCAAAGAAATCACAGTACAGTATGTCATGAAAATGTAAATGCAGTACAGAATATGATTCATACTATAGTAAAACATTTCATACTATAGTGTGTCACAAAACAGCATAATATAGTATGGCTGAAAAATATAGTATTGTATTTCAACAAGTGTCAGAGTATACTATGTTGAAAAATTCAAAGTAAAGTATTTTTTAAAAAGTGTGAAATTAAAATAAAATATGTAACAAAATGAATAGTGTGTAATCCAAACGTCTTTAGCATGACAAATAAAATATATTATAGTACTGCGTATGAAAGTTAAGTCATCAAATGGTATAGTGAGTCATGGTATAGTGAGTCGTAGTGAGTCATGGTATAATGAGTCATAGTGAGTCATGGTATAGTGAGTCATGTGAGTCATGGTATAGTGAGTCATAGTGAGTCATGGAATAGTGAGTCATTGTATAGTGAGTCATGGTAAAGTGAGTCATAGTGAGTCATTGTATAGTGAGTCATGTGAGTCATGGTACAATGAGTCATAGTGAGACATGGTATAGTGAGTCATGGTATAGTGAGTCATGGTATAGTGAGTCATTGTATAGTGAGTCATGTGAGTCATGGTATAGTGAGTCATAGTGAGTCATGGTATAGTGAGTCATGGTACAATGAGTCATAGTGAGTCATGGTATAGTGAGTCATAGTGAGTCATGGTATAGTGAGTCATTGTATAGTGAGTCATGTGAGTCATGGTATAGTGAGTCATAGTGAGTCATGGTATAGTGAGTCATTGTATAGTGAGTCATGGTACAATGAGTCATAGTGAGTCATGGTATAGTGAGTCATTGTATAGTGAGTCATAGTAAGTCATGGTGTAGTGAGTCATAGTGAATCATTGTATAGTGAGTCAGTGAGTCATGGTATAGCGAGTCATGTGAGTCATGGTATAGTGAGTCATAGTGAGTCATGTGAGTCATGGTATAGCGAGTCATGTGAGTCATGGTATAGTGAGTCATATTGAGTCATGTGAGTCATGGTACAATGAGTCATAGTGAGACATGGTATAGTGAGTCATTGTAAGTCATGGTATAGTGAGTCATAGTGAATCATTGTATAGTGAGTCATAGTGAGTCATGGTATAGCGAGTCATATATAGCGAGACTGTAGCGTGATATTTTTCATCACAAACAGTGAATTCTTATCTATGTGAGGCGCTCACCGCCTAGCAAATTTTCGCTCCATCGAATAGTTGCTTGGACGTTGTTTAGCGTCAACGTTACTTCTATTAGCGTTAGCATTAGCTTAGCAGCTAAACTGGTGATGTCTTCCCTCCCTACCTCTCCTGCTCTTTCTTGCTTGGTGTGTCACATGTTTAGCTATTCCTCTGCCTCCCTTACGGATAATGGTACATGTAAGAAGTGTAGTATATTTGATAAATTGGAGGTGAGGCTTAGTGAGCTAGAAGCAAGGCTCCGCACCATGGAAGCTCAGTCGTTAGCCGCTGTAGTTACCCAGCCCACCCCCGTAGCCGGTGCGGGCCACATAGACGTTCGCTCCTGCTAGCCGTCCCCCGGCAACCCCCGAGCAGCCGGGAGGCTAGGTGACTGTCCGGAGTAAGCATAAGTCTAAGTCGAAGCACACAGTTAACCACCAACCACTTCACGTTTCATTACATTACATGTCATTTAGCAGACGCTTTTATCCAAAGCGACATACATTACACATTAAACCAATGGCTTTTTTTCACATTTTTGCCCAGGGAGCAATTAGGGGTTAGGTGTCTTGCTCAGGGACACTTCGACTTCAGACATGGGGCAGCCGGGACTCGAACCACCAACCTTGTGGTTCCCAGAACACCCACTCTACCCACGCCACGACGACCCAAACATGGATTATAGTTACATTACAAGTCATTTAGCAGACGCTTTTTATCCAAAGCGACTTACATTACACTTTAAACCGATGGCTTTTTCACATTTTTACCCGGGGAGCAATTAGGGGTTAGTTGTCTTGCTCAGGGACACTTCGACATGGAACATGGGGCAGCCTGGAATCGAACCAACAACCTTGTGCTTCCCAGCACACCTTCTGTAACCCCTGCGCCACGACGACCTCAAACCGCGCCACACCCGCTGAGAAGCCTCAACTCTGGTGATAGGTAGCTCCATTCTGAGGAACGTGAAGTTAGCGAAACCAGGGACCATAGTTACGTGTATACCGGGAGCCAGAGCGGGCGACATTGAGTCTTATCTTAAACTGCTGGCTAAGGATAAACGTAAATACAGTAAGATTGTAATACATGTCGGCGGTAATGACTCCCGATTACGTTGCTCGGAGGTCACTAAAGTTAATGTGGAATCGGTGTGTACATACGCTAAAACAATGTCGGACACCGTAGTTTTCTCTGGCCCCCTCCCAAACTTGACAAGTGACGACATGTATAGCCGCATGTCGTCATTCCGCTGCTGGTTGTCGAGGTGGTGCCCAGTAAATAATGTGGGCGTTGATCACTGGAAGACGTTTTGGGGAGAGCCTGGTCTGATTAGGAGGGACGGCATCCATCCCACTTTGGACGGAGCTGAACTTCTTTCTAAGAACCTGACCCAGTTTCTTAGTGGACTTAATCCATGACCCAGAGTTCAGACCAGGGAGCAGAGTCGCAGTCTTACACACTTCTCTGCGCTTCAATCTGAGCAGTCACTCAGCATAATGAACCCTATAGAGACCTTGTCTGCCCCACGGACACACTTATCTAAGTTAAAGGTAAACAACCGAGGAGTTGTAGTAAATAACTTAATTAAAGTTAAAACTAATAATGCAATAGTGCAACAAAATAGGATAATTAAAGGGGGTCTTTTGAATATCAGATCTCTGTCATCTAAAGCTGTTTTGGTAAATGAACTAATATCAGATCACCATGTTGATGTATTTTGTCTTACTGAAACGTGGTTGTTGAATGGGGAATATTTCTGTTTAAATGAAGCGACTCCTCCGAGTCATGTTAATACTCATATTCCCCGAGGCACAGAGTGGCAGCTATTTATGACTCCTGCCTTTTAATAAACTTCAAACCTAAGGTGGATTATAACTCATTTGAAAGCCTGGTTTTCAGTCTTTCGCAACCGACCTGGAAAATAATCCAGCCGGTTCTCTTTGTAATAGTGTACAGGGCCCCAGGTCCTTATTCAGAATTTCTTTCTGAATTTTCACAGTTCTTAACGAGTTTGGTCCTTAAAACGGACAAGGTAATTATTGTGGGTGACTTTAACATTCATGTGGATGTCGACAACGACAGCCTTAGTACTGCATTCCTTTCATTGTTAGATTCAATTGGTTTCTGTCAGTGTGTAAATAAACCAACTCACTGTTTTAACCACACTCTCGACTTGGCTCTTGTGTATGGGATTGAGATTGAACATTTAACAATTTTTCCACAGAACCCTCTCCTGTCGGACCATTGTCTGATGACCTTTGAATTTCTACTATCAGAACCACCTCCTCCTGCCAACGCTTATCGGATACCGCTGTAGCCTTATTTAAAGAAGCCATTCCTTCTGCTCTAAGTTCAGTGCCCTGCCTCAAGATACAAGAAGACTCCTGTGAGAACCTCAGTCCGTCCCAGATCGATAATTTTGTCGATACTGCTACAGGCTCTTTGAGAGTGGCGCTGGATGCTATTGCTCCTCTGGAAAGAAGAATAGCAACAAGAAGGAAGTCTGCTCCGTGGTATAACCCTCGAACACGGAACCTAAAGCAAACTGTGCGGAAACTTGAACGATTATGGCGTTCCACCAAATCAGAAGGATCTAGGATAGTTTGGCAAGACAGCCTTAAAACGTATAAGAAGGCTCTCCATAACGCAAGAGCATCTTATTACTCATCATTAATAGAGAAAAATAAAAACAACTCCAGGTTTCTCTTCAGCACTGTAGCCCGACTGACAGAGAGTCACAGCTCTGTCGAGCCGTGTATTCCTTTGGCCCTCACTAGTAACGACTTCATGAACTTCTTCAATGATAAGATTCTGACTATCAAAGAGAAAATTGATGGTCTCCTGCCTTCAACCAGTGCCGACCTGTCCTCCGATGTAGGAACCTTGGATGCAGCAGTGGGCCCTGATGCCTGTTTGGATGCCTTCTCTTCCATCAACCTTGATCAACTGACTTCTTTATTTTCAAAGTCTAAATCTTCTACTTGTCTCTTGGATCCGATTCCGACCAAACTGCTTAAGGAAGTTTTTCCTTTAGTTAGCACATCCTTATTAGATATTATGAATCTGTCTTTGTTGACAGGACATGTACCACAGTCCTTCAAGGTAGCTGTAATTAAACCTCTTCTTAAGAAACCTACTCTTGCTCCAGAGGTGTTGGATAACTACAGACCTATCTCTAATCTTCCCTTCCTCTCTAAGATCCTTGAGAAATCCGTCGCAAATCAATTATGTGACTTTCTACAAAACAATGCTTTGTTCGAGGATTTCCAGTCAGGATTTCGAGTGCATCACAGTACAGAAACAGCACTGGTGAAAATTACGAATGATCTTCTACTTGCATCGGACCAAGGACTCATCTCTTTTTTTGTCTTGCTGGACCTCAGTGCCGCATTTGATACCATAGACCATTGTCTATGGTATGGACTGTTGCAGAGACTAGAACATTTAATTGGTATCAAAGGAACTGCACTCAGCTGGTTTAAATCCTACCTATCGGACCGATCCCAGTTTGTGCTTGTAAGCGGTGAATCCTCAAAGACCACCAATGTTGGTCACGGAGTCCCACAAGGTTCTGTACTTGGACCGATTTTATTTACCCTCTATATACTTCCTTTGGGCGATCTTATCAGGAAACGCTGCATAAACTTCCATTGTTATGCAGACGATACTCAACTGTATCTGTCGATCAAGCCAGAAGAGACGGACCAGTTAGTTAGACTTCAAGAATGTCTTGGAGACATCAAAACTTGGATGACCGGCAACTTCCTGATGCTAAACTCAGAAAAAACGGAAGTTATCCTGATAGGCCCAGAGCGCCTTCGAAGCCAGCTGTCACGTGATACAGTTTTTATGGATGGAATTGCTCTGGTACCCAGCAGCACCGTCAGGAATCTGGGAGTTCTCTTCGACCAGGATATGACCTTCAACTCGCATATAAAGAAGACTTCAAGGACTGCCTATTTTCATCTACGTAACATATCAAAAATCAGGAACTTCCTGTCTCAAAGTGATGCAGAAAAATTAGTTCATGCGTTTGTCACTTCCAGACTGGACTACTGTAATTCTTTGTTATCAGGCTGCTCTTGTAAATCTCTTAAGCCTCTCCAGTTGATTCAGAATGCTGCAGCACGTGTATTAACAAGAACTAAGAAAAGGGATCATATCACTCCTGTTGTTAGGGTTTCGGAAAGCTCTCAAGGGAGGCCTCACTCCTTTTGTTCTCGTCCCGGCCGGAAACGAGGACACGAATGAGTCAATTCGTTTAAATTCAAAAATCAAAAGTTATTTAATAACTGAACAACGTTATAGGAATGCAATTACAAAGTGAAATACTAAGCGAACAGTGGAATATTCCGCGAAATAGAGAATCCTCTGAGCAAGTCTAAAAATGACTTATCAACCTGGCTGCAGGACAAATTCTAACAGTCTTTCCCCCGCCATGGTCCTTTGAAAACTCTTGAGGTGTGTCTTCTTTGGTGCATTTGAATGTCATTGGCCTCTTCTCCAAAGGGTCACCTCCTCCATTGTCCCTTCCACGTCGAGGTGTGAAGCTGCAGCTGTAACCTGAAACCTCACTGTACTATCTGTCCCTCACAAATGCACTCAATGTAGATTCAGTTGGCTTTATGCCCCAATGAGTGAATTTAACAAAGCATACATTGTTTAAGTCTTCATCTTATAACTAGTACACTTTCATTACAACAACCCATCATTAATGATCACCGTTCATCACACTTCATCATAAGATCTAAGACAGTTCATGTGGTTCAATTCTCAAGACATTTGCCTCAGTCGGCTGCCTTACATTAAGTTGTTCATTTATTACCTGACAGGAGAAAAAACTCCCAAAAAACCCTCTTTGGGGATAAAATTGGGAGAAATCTATAAAGAACGGCAATTGGCATCCGTCCCCAGGTTTTAACATCACATTGTGACAGAATGTTAATGTGTACAGTGTTTATATGATTTAAATGACTATGAATTGTGTTTGATTGAAATTGCATTCCCTTCATCTAACATGTTAATGTAATAACTAATATCTAATAACACACAAACTATAATTCTAACACTAAACATTATTACACGTACTATAATTCCCTGACTAGGGGTGCACTTCTGGCTTAAATCCCTAACACTGTCTTAACTTCTCTGCACTGGCTCCCTGTTAAATCAAGAATAGATTTTAAGGTACTTCTCCTCACCTACAAGGCACTTGCTGGTGAGGCACCGTTGTATCTTCAAGAGCTTGTAACACCGTATTGACCTACAAGGCAACTGCGCTCCATAGATGCTGGGTTACTTGTTGTTCCTAGGGTTTTAAAAGTAGGCTGGGGGCCAGAGCCTTCAGTCATCAAGCTCCTCTTTTGTGGAACCAGGTTCCACTTTCAGTCCGGGGGGCAGATTCGGTCAGCTCTTTTAAAGTAAAACTTAAAACGTTCCTCTTTGATTCTGCCTATAGTTAGGGCTGGCTCAGGTTAGTCCGGACCAGCCCTTAGTTAAGCTGCTATAGGCTTAGAATGCCGGGGGAATTCTTAGGACACACCAAGCTCCTCTCTCACGCTCTCGCTCTACCATAATTCAAGTTTTATTAATGCACATGACTAATTCAGCTTCTTTCCGGGAGTTTTTTTGTGTGCTTTCTCTCCTATCAGGTCTCCGTAGATCGTGGTTCCTTCGGGACCCTGGTCCTGACACCTACCGTGGCCATGCTGACGCCTGCTGCTGCCATCATCATCATCATCATTATTTTAGATATTAATCATATTACTTTACTCATAAACCGACATTACCCTCTCCTAAAATCTCTGTGCTCTCCCTCCCCACAGGCTTCTGTGGATGGTGGTTCTATCTGATGGTGGTTGCCCCTGCAGTGGTCCTGCTGTGCGCCTGGCTTACTACTCACAATTACTTGAATAATTTCTGTCATGATTATACATTGTTCATTCTGTACACATGGCATCCATTGTAGTCTGTCCATCCCGGGAGTGGGATCCCTCCCCTGACGTTCTCCCTAAGGTTTCTTCCCTTTTTTCCCTCTTGTAAGGGTTTTTTTCATTTTTTGGGGAGTTTTTCCTGTGCCGATGGTGGGTTTCGGGGCAGAGGATGTTGTATGTGTACAGACTGTAAAGCCCTCTGAGGCAAATTTGTAATTTGCGATTATGGGCTATACAAAATAAAATGACTTGACTCATGTGAGTCATTGTATAGTGAGTCATAGTGAATCATTGTATAGCGAGTCATGGATTGCCAGAAGAAATACTAGATAATTATAAGATTATTAATGACAAAAAGGAGATGGTAGAAGGCTTCAATAAATTCTTTGTAAATGTGGGCCCTAAACTAGAAGAGCAGATAAACCTTCCGCAAGGGGGATGTGTAGCACATTATTTGGGAAAGAGGAACCCAGATACTATCTTTCTGAAGGACACCGATAAAAATGAAATTATTGCCATAGTTAATAACTTAAAAAAAAAAAACATCAAGAGACTGGAATGGTATTGATATGACAATAGTAAAAGAAGTCATTATTAATATAGCAGATCCCCTAGCACATATCTGTAATGTTTCACTTCAAACAGGCTTCTTTCCAACCAAAATGAAAACTGCTAAGGTAATTCCGATTTTCAAAGAAGGTGAAAAAAACCTTTACAATAACTACAGACCAGTCTCCCTGCTTTCCCAATTTTCCAAAATTTTGGAAAAAATATTTGTTACAAGGATGGACAGTTTCATAGATAAACATGGATAACTCATAGATAGTCAATATGGTTTTAGGCCAAACCGATCAACATCATTGGCACTCATGGACTTAGTAGAAGAACTGACAAGCACAATAGATAACAAAAAGATGGCAATAGGGGTCTTCATAGATCTGAAGAAGGCATTTGACACAATAAACCATGATATACTGCTACACAAACTGGAAAGCTATGGGATCAGAGGGGTTGGACTAAATTGGGTACAAAGTTACATAGGACAAAGAAAACAGTTTGTACAGATAGGGGATAAGAAGTCCACCTTAAGAAATATTACCTGTGGTGTGACGCAAGGATCAATACTGGGTCCAAAACTATTTATTATTTATATAAATGACATAAGTAATGCTTCCAGGATCCTGAAAAATGTTATTTTTGCAGATGACACAAATGTATTCTGTGAAGGAGGGAACAGTTGTTGGTTGTTGGCGGTCTCGACTGAGTTAACCAAGCTGAAATTGTGGTTTGATATAAATAGATTATCACTTAATGTAAAGAAAACCAAATTTATGGTCTTTGGTAAAAGTAACACACAAGCAAACACACACATTGAACTAAAGATCGATAATATAAAAATCGAAAGGGTGTTTGAATACTCCTTTCTAGGTGTAATGATAGACCACAAGCTCAGCTGGAGGCCACAGGTCACTCGTGTACACTCAAAATTGGCACGATGTGTAGGGATACTAGTCAGAGTCAGACATATATTGAATATACAATCACTGCATACACTGTACTGTACACTGTTTGCCCCCTATTTGAGTTACTGTGTGGAAGTGTGGGGTAATACCTACAAAAGCACCCTACAGGCAATATGCAAAATTTAAAAAAAAGCAATACGGATAGTTAATAAGGTGGGGTACTATGAACACACAAACACATTATTTCTGAAATTAAATATATTAAAATTTATGGACTTAAAAGATTTTAAAACGTTACAGATTGTATTTAAAGCAAGAAACAGCCTACTCTCAGGAAACATTCAAAGTTGGTTTAGCGACAGACTAGGAGACTATAATTTAAGAGGGAGACTGAAACTGAGGCAACCAAAGGTGCACTCTACACTCAAAAGCAGGTGCATATCGGTCTGTGGGGTGCCACAGACCGATATGCACCTGCTTTTGAGGAACAACTTACCAGATAAGATCAAAGATTGTAAACATATTGCACAGTTCAAAAAACATCTTAAATTATACACATTAGCCAAATATGAGATCTGTGAAAATATTCAGTGACGGAAATTTAAATTGTATTTATTCGTGCGTGTGAGTATGCGTGCGTGTGTGTGGGTGAGAGAGTGTGTGTGAGAGAGTGTGTGTATGTATGTATGATATTAATCTTCAAAGTAATATATACTAATTGAGAATATTGATAAGATAGGGGTGGGTATCTATACGCTTTTGCTTCCCTCTACTCCTTTTCTTGAACAAAAGGTGACTTTTCTAATTTTGTGGTCTATGTTGATTTTTACTTTATTTTTATTTTTTATTTTTTAAGGTCTACATGTTCAAGAAATAAAATGCTTCAAATCAAAAATCAAATTGTATAGTGAGTCATGGTATAGTGAGTCATTGTATAGTGAGTCAAAAGCTCTTTCTACCAATCCAAAATCAAATCCTCATTCTCTAACCCCAAAAAACTCTTCTCGATCTTCTCCAATCTCCTCGAACCCCCTACCCCTCCTCCCCCCTCCTCCCCCCTCCACCCTTCTTCCGGGAGACTTTGTCAACTACTTCACCAAGAAAATAGCTGACATACGCTCCTCCTTCTCAAACCCACCTCCTACTTCTCGCGTCCCACCGACCTCACCTCTTTCGCCCTCACTTTCCTCTTTCACCGCCCTCTCTCCTAACCAAATTCTTACCCTAGTAACCTCTGCCCGTCCGACCACCTGCCCTCTTGACCCCATTCCATCACATCTTCTACAATCTATCGCACCTGACCTTCTTCCGTTCCTCACCTGTCTCATCAACAACGCTCTGTTATCTGGCTGTTTTCCCAATTCTCTGAAGGAGGCAAGAGTCAACCCTCTCCTGAAGAAACCCACCCTCAACCCTTCTGAAGAAAACAACTACAGACCGGTCTCTCTTCTTCCCTTTTTGTCCAAAACCCTTGAACGTGCAATCTTTGACCAACTCTCCTCCTATCTCCACCATAATAACCTCCTTGACCCCCACCAGTCAGGTTTCAAGGCAGGCCACTCCACAGAGACTGCTCTCCTTGCTGTCTCAGAGCAACTCCACACTGCTAGAGCCGCCTCTCTCTCCTCTGTCCTCATCCTTCTGGACCTCTCTGCTGCATTTGACATGCTTAACCACCAGATCCTTCCAGTTCAAAACATGGTGCTCACGTACGCTCTGCATGCTGTGAATGGATCGGGTCCAGCTTACATCAGGACATGGTCAAACCCTCCATCCCAACCTGCACTCTCCGCTCTGCATCTGAAAACTACTTGTCCTCCCTCACTGAGAGCAAAACACTCGAGGGGTCTCGTGCTGGGTCCCCTCCTGTTTTGGCTGGACACCAACTCTCTTGGCGCTCTCTGTCAGGACCGCATGGCCTTCACATCTTCCGCAGCTAACTAAAGACACACCTCTTCAGACTCTCCTTCCCTCACTAAAGACACCCAAATTGTAGCACGGAAATTGTACTAACTGAACATCACTCAGTGGATGTCCGCAACCATTGTAAATCAATTATTTGACAAGACTGAACTTTCTTGTTTCTTGTTCTCCTGAGATTTGCTTACCTAGGGTTGACAGTCAACTTATTGAACGTCGCTTTGGATAAAAGCGCCAGCTAAATGACATGTAAGTAATGTCGGTAGTCACACTCGGCAGCCAACACCTCCTGACTCCCAACAGTCGCCTCGGGGACACGATCCTGTCATACGTCTCGGAGCGGAGAATACGGGGCCTTCTCACTCATGAGTCTCGGGTACTGGGGATTCAGGCGTCTTGTCATCTCCCGGAGGCGGGACTGGGCGTCTCCTCATGAGTCTCGGAGCCACCGACTGTGGACCTCTGCAGCTCATTCAGAATGCAGCAGCGAGACTGGGGCTTCAACCTCATGAGTCTCTCCCGGGGACTGGGGCGTCACTCCTCCGCTCTCTTCACTGGCTACTGGTGCGCCCGGGTCCAGTCTCAAAACATTGGTGCTCACGTACCATGAGTCTCGGATCGGGGACAGCTTACGTCGGGGCCATGGTCAAACCCGGGGACAACCCGCACTCTCCGCCATGGGTCTCGGAAACTACTGGGGCGTCCCCCCTCACTGAGAGCAAAACACTCTGGGGCGTCGACTCATGAGTCTCGGCGCGGGACTGGGGAACGAGCTCATGAGTCTCAGGACCGCAGAGAGGGGCGTCGGGGTCATGAGTCTCGGAAACTAAAGACTGGGGGCGTCTTCAGACTCTCGGAGACGGGGACTGGGGGCGTGTAGCACATGAATTGTCTCGGAGCGTCACTCACTGGGGCGTCGGGTAAATGAGTCTCGGAGGAAATTACACTTTCTTGAGTCTTGTTCTCCTGAGTTTGTACCCTATGGTTGAATGCACTTATTGGCTTTGGATAAAAGCGTCAGCCAAATGACATGTAGCGTAACTGTAATGCCGTAGTCATGAGTCTCGGGGCGCGGACTGGGGCGTCGGGGTAGTGAGTCTCGGCTCGGGGACTGGGGCGTCGGGTCATGAGTCTCGGAGCGGGGACTGGGGCGTCGGGGTCATGAGTCTCGGAGCGGGGACTGGGGGCGTCGGGGTCATGAGTCTCGGAGTGGGGACTGGGGGCGTCGGGTCATGAGTCTCGGAGCGGGGACTGGGGGCGTCGGGGTCATGAGTCTCGGAGCGGGGACTGGGGGCGTCGGGGTCATGAGTCTCGGAGCGGGGACTGGGGCGTCGGGGTCATGAGTCTCGGAGCGGGGACTGGGGCGTCGGGGTCATGAGTCTCGGAGCGAGGGACTGGGGCGTCGGGGTCATGAGTCTCGGAGCGGGGACTGGGGGCGTCGGGGTCATGAGTCTCGGAGCGGGGACTGGGGCGTCGGGGTCATGAGTCTCGGAGCGGGGACTGGGGGCGTCGGGGTCATGAGTCTCGGGCGGGGACTGGGGCGTCGGGGTCATGAGTCTCGGAGCGGGACTGGGAACTGGGGGCGTCGGGGTCATGAGTCTCGGGCGAGGACTGGGGACTGGGGGCGTCGGGGTCATGAGTCTCGGAGCGGGGACTGGGGGCGTCGGGGTCATGAGTCTCGGAGCGGGGACTGGGGACTGGGCGTCGGGGTCATGAGTCTCGGAGCGGGGACTGGGGGCGTCGGGGTCATGAGTCCATGTTCCATGTTTGAGGAAACCTCTCCTGAGTCAGATGATTCCATATTGCTTTCAAAATCGCTGAGATATTGATGACATTTGTCTGAATCAAACCCAGGGCAGACGACCATCAGCTCAATGGCAGCTTGTGTATAAGAGCTTCTGTGTGCAAACTCTGCCAGGTGTCTCATGGTGACAAAAGAATGTTCCAAGGCTTCCTGAGGTTTTATTCTCATCTTGGCACTTGAATTGAGCAACATTTGAAGGAGATTTAAAAATGACCTTGTGTCTTCAACTTCAACCTCCTCAATTGCATTTGAATATTTGTTTACTGCGTCAGCCAAATTTCCAATTTGGTCGAATTCCCACTCTGACAATTGCAGCCGGTTATCATTTTCCTTTTTGTACTCTTCCGGTGTCTTCAGTCTCCATTGTCCAAGTGTCCTCTTGAAATACCGGTGAGTGTTTTTTCCAACATTAAGCAGGAGGTGTTGTGGCTGACCGAGCAGACAGCAAATAGTGTTCATTACGTCGTACGATGATCCTCCATTGAAGATGTTCTGGCAAAAAAACAAAGCTGCCAAGAGACATCCCAGTGACCACATGTCAATGGGTACAGATATGGGGAGACCCAAGGACACTTCTGGTGCTCGGTATGCATAAGGTTGTACAATCATTCTTTCTTGTACTCCGGAGGCTGGCAGGGCCACACCAAAGTCAATTAATTTCACTCTGAAGGGCTCATCTTGGTGGTTGACGAGCATAACGTTGCGAAGTGCTAGGTCTGCATGAAGGATGCGGATACCCTTCAGGGCGTTGAGTGCTACAAGTAACTGATGAGTTATAGGACGGATTTCATTAAGAGTCAATCGTTCCTCTCTCTGTAACATCAAATCCAAAAGACTCCTGTCTAGCAACTCAAAAGCGATGCAAGACTTGTCATCGTCTATGAAACTGTCCATGAATCTCACCAAGTTGTTTTTCTCTGGGTCAAGTGTCCTGAGCTTTTCCAGCATTTGTACTTCCTTGCCATAATCATTGACGTCTTTGAGGATCTTTATGGCCGTATTCTCATTTGTTTTCATATTGACACACTTGGCTACTTTGCCAAAACCTCCTTCTCCAATAAACTCCAATACTTTGTATTGTACAGACTTGTTGCGGAGTATGAAAAGCTCTTTTTCCTGCAATGGTTCCGTTGAGGTTGGAGTATCACAGTTGGATCCCATGCAGTATGATTCCTCAGTCCCGGAGTTGTACATGTTTGAGAAAACCTCTCCTGAGTCAGATGATTCCGTGTTGCTTTCAAAATCGCTGAGATGTTCATGACATTTGTCTGAATCACACGCAGGGCAGACGACCATCAGCTCAAACGCAGCTTGTGTATAAGAGCTTCTGTGAGCGTAGTCAGCCAGGTGACTCATGGTGACAAAAGAATGTTCCAAGGCTTCCTCAGGTGTTATTCTCATCTCAGCATCTGGATTGAGCAACATTTGAAGGAGATTTAAAAATGCCCTTGTGTCTTCAACTTCAACCTCCTCAATTGCATTTGAATATATGTCTACTGCGTCAGCCAAATTTCTGATACTGTCGAATTCCCACTCTGACAATTGCAGCTGGTCATCATACTCTTCTGCTGTCTTCAGTCTCCATTGTGAATTGGGAGTGCAGCGATTCCTCTTGAAATACTGGTGAGTGTTTTTTCCAGCATCTAGCAGGTGGTCTTGTGGCTGACCGAGCAGACAGCAAATAGTTTTCATTACGTCGTACGATGATTCTCCATTGAAGATGTTAAAGCAAAAGAACAGACGTGCCAAGACACATCCCAGTGACCACATGTCAATGGCTTCAGATATGGGGAGGCCCAAGGACACTTCTGGTGCTCGGTATGCACAAGGTTGTACAATCATTCCTTCCCGTACTTCGGAGGCTGTCATGGCCAAACCAAAGTCAATTAATTTCACTCTGAAGGGCTCATCTTGGTGGTTGACGAGCATAACGTTGTCAAGTTTCAGGTCTGTGTAAAGGAGGCCGATACCCTTCAGGGCGTTGAATGCTACAAGTAACTGATGAGTTATAGGACGGATTTCATTAAGAGTCAATCGTTCCTCTCTCTGTAACATAAAATCCCAAAGACTCCTGTCTAGACACTCAAAAGCGATGCAAGACATGTAATCGTCTATGAAACTGTCCATGTATCTCACCAAGTTATTTCTCTCTGGGTCAAGGTTCCTGAGGTTTTCCAGCATTTCTACTTCATCGTCATAATAATTGACGTCTTTGAGGATCTTTATGGCCGTATTCTCATTTGTATTCATATTGACACACTTCACTACATTGCCAAAAGTTCCTTCTCCAATAAACTCCAATACTTTGTATCGTACAGACTTGTTGTTGAGTATGAAAAGCTCTTTTTCCTGCAATGGTTCCGGTGAGGTTGGATTTTCACAGTTAGATTCCATGCAGTATGATTCCTCACTGCTGGAGTTGTCCATGTTTGAGAAAACCTCTCCTGAGTCAGATGATTCCATGTTGCTTTCAAAATCGCTGAGATATTCATGACATTCGTCTGAATCACACGCAGGGCAGACGACCATCAGCTCAAAGGCAGCTTGTGTATAAGAGCTTCTGTGAGCGTAGTCAGCCAGGTGACTCATGGTGACAAAAGAATGTTCCAAGGCTTCCTCAGGTGTTATTCTCATCTCAGCATCTGGATTGAGCAACATTTGAAGGAGATTTAAAAATGCCCTTGTGTCTTCAACTTCAACCTCCTCAATTGCATTTGAATATTTGTTTACTGCGTCAGCCAAATTTCCGATTTGGTCGAATTCCCACTCTGACAATTGCAGCTGGTCATCATACTCTTCTGGTGTCTTCAGTCTCCATCGTGAATTGGGAGTGCAGCGATTCCTCTTGAAATACCGGTGAGTGTTTTTTCCAGCATCTAGCAGGTGGTCTTGTGGCTGACCGAGCAGACAGCAAATAGTTTTCATTACGTCGTACGATGATTCTCCATTGAAGATGTTCTGGCATAAAAACAAAGTTGCCAAGAGACATCCCAGTGCCCACATGTCAATGGCTTCAGATATGGGGAGGCCCAAGGACACTTCTGGTGCTTGGTATACATAAGCTTGTACAATCATTCCTTCCTGTACTTCGGAGGCTGTCATGGTCAAACCAAAGTCAATTAATTTCACTCTGAAGGGCTCATCTTGGTGGTTGACGAGCATAACGTTGTCAACTTTTAGGTCTGAATGAAGGAGGCCGATACCCTTCAGGGCGTTGAGTGCTACAAGTAACTGATGAGTTATAGGACGGATTTCATTAAGAGTCAATCGTTCCTCTCTCTGTAACATCAAATCCAAAAGACTCCTGTCTAGACACTCAAAAGCGATGCAAGGCATGTCATCGACTATGAAACTGTCCATGTATCTCACCAAATTGTTTCTCTCTGGGTCAAGGTTCCTGAGCTTTTCCAGCATTTCTACTTCGTCGTCATAATCATTGACGTATTTGAGGATCTTTATGGCCGTATTCTCATTTGTATTCATATTGACACACTTCGCTACTTTGCCAAAACTTCCTTCTCCAATAAACTCCAATACTTTGTATCGTACAGACTTGTTGTGGAGTATGAAAAGCTCTTCTTCCTGCAATGGTTCCGGTGAGGTTTGATTTTCACAGTTGGATTCCATGCAGTATGATTCCTCACTGCTGGAGTTGTTCACGTTTGAGAAAACCTCTCCTGAGTCAGATGATTCCGTGTTGCTTTCAAAATCGCTGAGATGTTCATGACATTTGTCTGAATCACACGCAGGGCAGACGACCATCAGCTCAAAGGCAGCTTGTGTATAAGAGCTTCTGTGAGCGTAGTCAGCCAGGTGACTCATGGTGACAAAAGAATGTTCCAAGGCTTCCTCAGGTGTTATTCTCATCTCAGCATCTGGATTGAGCAACATTTGAAGGAGATTTAAAAATGCCCTTGTGTCTTCAACTTCAACCTCCTCAATTGCATTTGAATATTTGTTTGCTGCGTCAGCCAAATTTCCAATTTGGTCGAATTCCCACTTTAACAAGTGCAGCTGGTCATCATTTTCCTTCTTGTACTCTTCTGGTGTCTTCAGTCTCCATTGTGAATTGGGAGTGCAGCGTTCCCTCTTGAAATACTGGTGAGTGTATTTTGCAGCATCTAGCAGGTGGTCTTGTGGCTGACCGAGCAGACAGCAAATAGTTTTCATTACGTCGTACGATGATTCTCCATTGAAGATGTTCTGGCATAAAAACAGACATGCCAAGACACATCCCAGTGACCACATGTCAATGGCTTCAGATATGGGGAGGCCCAAGAACACTTCTGGTGCTCGATATGCATAAGGTTGTACAATCATTCCTTCCTCTGCGTCGGAGGCTGTCATGGTCGCACCAAAGTCAATTAATTTCACTCTGAAGGGCTCATCTTGGTGGTTGACGAGCATAACGTTGTCAACTTTTAGGTCTGCATGAATGAGGCCGATACCCTTCAAGGCGTTGAATGCTACAAGTAACTGATGAGTTATAGGACGGATTTCATTAAGAGTCAATCGTTTCTTTCTCTGTAACATCAAATCCCAAAGACTCCTGTCTAAACACTCAAAAGCGATGCAAGGCATGTCATCGTCTATGAAACTGTCCATGAATCTCACCAAGTTGTTTCTCTCTGGGTCAAGTGTCCTGAGCTTTTCCAGCATTTCTACTTCCTCAGCATAATCATTGACGTATTTGAGGATCTTTATGGCCGTATTCTCATTTGTATTCATATTGACACACTTTGCTACTTTGCCAAAAGTTCCTTCTCCAATAAACTCCAATGCTTTGTATCGTACAGACTTGTTGCAGAGTATGAAAAGCTCTTTTTCCTGCAATGATTCCAGTGAGGATGGAGTTTCACAGTCAGATTCCATGCAGTATGATTCCTCAGTCCTGGGGTTGTCCATATTTGTGAAAACCTCACCTGACTTTGTGCAGATGAGTCCTTGTACTGGGGGTAAAACGTTTTTTCAAAATTAGACAGATGCTCACAACTTCAGCTCTCAGGAGCTCTGCAGTGGCCCCTTCTGTTATGCTCTGAGTTATGGAATGTCTTGCCTTCTAAAGATCAAAGGAATTACTGATGAGATCAAATGACAGGCATGTAACCATAGCAACCAATTTACGTCATCAAATGGTTTCTATGGTTACATTCCTGCAAAATACGTCATCATTTTCTCCTGTGTCTTGCGTTTGTCTGTGCCACAAATTGTCGGAAACGAACCATGACGTATGCGGAGAGCTGGCGGAGGTGCAAATGGCCCGAATTAGCATATGAATGCGGCGAAACCGCGGGTGGCCGAGCCGCTTGAATATCCTTACTCCTTATTGGATGAAACCACAACTTACTAACAAATAAAATCACTCGTGATTGGTGTAACAATAGGAACTATAAGTAGGAACTATTGTTTAGTTCAGTGAGTCACACGGACAGTTATTGCACTGCCTTGTAACCAGACTTGCACGATGGACCGTACCTGAGAATGTTCATTACAACCCAGTGAGGAGAGACCTTGGTTTATGATTAAGCACCGCATTATAACAATTGGCAGCAAAACCTTACCTGGGCAGACCAGGCGTGAGTTTCCTTGTTCATGATTGGATGAAACCACAACTTAATCGTGATTGGTTGGCGGATCTGTCGCTATTGGTCACCCGCCTCATTTTATTTATATATTCATATTATGCTGTATATTCATTTCATTGTTATCCTATGTAGGCTACTACACTATTATTAGGATACCAACCAGGACATCAATGAATTTATAGAGAAAATGAACATTTGCCACATGTTTATGCAAAGAGAGCTTTATTAACAACACACAAACAACAACTACATACAAAGTGAGGCTCTGCCCGCACTTGGGTAACGGGCGGTTTAAAAACTACAGCTCAGTAAACTGTCCGTTTGCCTCCTCGGGGTTAGACCGTCACTGGCGCCGTGTTTTCCGAGGCAGGTCTGTTGTGCAGGCGGCTCGTGTGCGTGTGGCGACCGTACAATCCACCCCGAGACCCCGCCAACAACGCCGTCCCCTCCGCCCGACGTGAGCTCCACGGTGGCGGAGTTCCAGAGTTCCACCTCGTCATCAGCCAGCGCACTTTGTCTCGATTCCAGCAGCTGTAAAAACAACAATGAATCAGTACTGTGCGATGCGATGCGTACGGACACAACACATCGATCAATGCACCTGAAACAAGTCAGCAAATAAACTCTGACCCTCTTTCTTCTCGCTCGACGCGCTGAATCCTTCGCAGCTTCCGCTCGCATTGAGTGTTCCGCCTGAACCTGAAGCTCCTGCGTCCCGTCTCACAATAAGTCTCACAGGCGGCTGGAAAACAATTAAATGAGTGTGGTATGAATACAAAAAGAAAATCAAACGCAAGTCACAGTAACATTTAACAAGGAAGGAGAAACAGTGTCACTTACACACAATGACGTCGTCTAAATCTGGACTTTTCCCGGAGCAAATACGAGGTCACCGCCTCATTATGAGGCGAGATTAGTCTGTGAAAACAAAATGTACAGTTATGATCGGTATCTATACGTATATATTTCCTTATACCGCAGAATGAAAGCATATTCTGTAAATCTGACCCTTGCTCCGGTTCGTAGCGCCTGTAGTTCGTCTCGGAGTTGTGAAGACGGCGCACCGCTTCCTGTAAACGACACGGCAAAGAAAATAGACTTTAATAAAGCTGTTTGTCTCACTTGTAAGGCTACTAGGCACACGTGATTGGACGAGGAGTCTAAGGGTCCTCCAATCACATACGAGGTTATTGTTATACGGAAGGACCAGTATTTTAGGAAGACAAATGGTTGTTTTGGTGTCAGCAGAACGACTTTCCCTAGAAATCTGTACAGTGGTGCCTCTTTCTCCATTCCACCAGACACTCTTGAGTCTGACAGACATGCAATGTTGACAATGTATCATCAGATGTACCCTTGTGTCACTGAGGTTGAATGTTTTGCCATGACATGTAAACGGGTAACATATATGAATGTAACTTACTCAATCGATAGATGCAGAGCATAAAGGTCAGCATGTGTTTATTCTAAGTGGTGTGGAAACACAACAGTTTTGAGGAACCCCGTCCTTGACCCTCTAGCAGAACTACGACCAGCCATTATAAAGCAGTTTATAGTTGTTAATGTTGTGTCAAAGGGTACGGCATTTAAACATGTTCTTGCACACGTTTCCTGGCTTCATCTCCACCCGGACAGACATTTTCATGGAAAGCCAATAGAAGTTTGGGGCTTGCAGGGAACAGACACGTCGTACCCAGCATCATTTCTGCCAGTTGAGCGCATTGCTAGAAGATGTGTGGTTAAAACATCCTCTGTGCATTTAAGTAAGACCAAAGAAAAGGTCACTGTAGTCCTGCCACTATGCACTGTAGTTGAGCTCTAGGAGACTGATCTCTGCAGACCATCACGCTGATTCAAATGTTGTTTGCATGGAATGCTCATTTTACCTGGATTAAAACTCATTTTTTAAAGAAGTGTTTTTGTGTATCTTTTTTACATAACATTTGCCTTTGCTAATGGCGTACACAGTAATCTAGCATATTTTAATTAAATAAATCAATTCAAGCTCAAATGTAAGAGTCTATAATTAGGCTACTGAGCCTGATCTATTTGTACCAGACATTTTCTTACCTTTTAAACAAAAGTCACCTGGGCTAAAACTCCCTCTGCGACCCTGATTTGCATTTGTATAGCTCACAGCATCAAAGCCTCCCCTAGAATTAGGAGGAGGGGGGTCATGGGGGGACAACCGCCAAGGGAGGACCACGTCAATTTCTGACAATTTACGGCAGTTTTCGGCGTTGCCCGCAAATTGCCGTGAACAGCCGCAAACCTGAAATTCCACGACAATTTACAGTGCCGCATACTGCCGAAAATCCCACTTTTCATGCAGTGGCAAGATCAAAGAGTGATGACATCAAATGACACTATGTCGGATGTCATCAAATGGTTTCTATGGTTACATTCCTGCAAAATAAATGCTTTATTTTCTCCACTGTATCACACACAAAAAACTATACTTTAATATCAGGAATCAACAAAAATAAAAGTGGGGGGGGGCGTTGTTGTGGCAGGGTCAAGTGTGTTGTTAAACGTGTGAGTGTGTCATAGTGGCGAGGGCGAGTGGGTTTGGCTTAATTGAGTTGGTGTCAAGGGATCTATTCTCCCTGTCATTCCAAAGTGCTGTGTGTGTGTGTGTGTGTGTGTGTGTGTGTGTGTGTGTGTGTGTGTGTGTGTGTGTGTGTGTGTGTCCTCAGAGGGCGCGGTGAAGGCATCTCTACACACTCCACAAACTTTCTTTACATTATTTTATCTTTCGCATGCACAAACAAGCGCTCCCTCGGTTCTTTTTATCTATAATACCTATTTGCAAAGGATCTTATCTGCATGGTTCTATACAGAGCATATACCTTTGTGTGTGTCTGTGTGTGTGCATAGCTCATATGTTGTGCTTCATGTAGACATTTCAAGTGAACTCTTGCACTAACTACAGGAGGGTGAGAGTCTCTGTTTGTTCCCACAAAAAGGACCACTACCTTTTCCCCATTGGCGCTCCCCAGCACGTAGCAGCCCATGATGTGAATGAGGTTGGGCTTTGGGTTCAGCTTGCTCATCAGCCTGCCGAGCCGCCGCCAGAACCTGAGCGCAGGGGAGAGAAGGACACGAGGGGGGAAAGGAGGACAGACGGGCAGGTTGGTAGGAGGGTTAAGGGTCGGAACGGAACGATTCGACGAGAGTAAGAGGACAAAGGTCGCACTTCTTGACACATTTTGACATATTGTTATTGCAATTATTTAAATGTATAATCCAAGCGTGAAAGGGTGAAACTGAAGATGGAGATATAAAAAACAACCCTGCTAGATTTATGGTTACAACCAGAATGAAGTCTTACTGGATCATGTCGTCTTCCTTCTCCACCTTCGCAAATGTGGCCACTTTGTTCTTCAGCAGGTACAGATGTCCAGGTCCTCCCTGAGGAAAGGTGCTTGTGTTATCATGGATTCTGTTAAGGGTAAAAGTCCTTCATTTTCTGTAGGATTTAAGGTTTTGGTCAAAATAGTTTGAGCCCTTTTGATAAGAGACCAACATGAGAAATGTCAGTAAATGTGGATAGGTGCTCTTTAATATTCACTCCAGCGAGGATTCAGAATGCTTCAGATGCTCAAACACAGTCAGAGAAGAGAAAACATATATAGTTTATAGGGATTCTACCGCGACATCTTTACTTTTCTTATAACGTCCATCTGAATATAGTATAGACTTTATATAAAGATGTGCAACGTTACAGCTCGCCAAAAAGTGAAGACGAAGCCTCTCTTATCGCCCCGTGGTAGCTGGTAGTTATATATCTCATCAAGACAGCAGGAGATGTGTTACTTTAAGCTGCCAAATGCAAATATCTTTCGCTAAAATTGATTTTATTGATATCTTGAGAAGCTGGTATCAGTTTTTTGCTGAATTAATTAGTTAGAAATAAGTCTTCTGCCACATTGCAAGCAAACTCTAATGTAGAGCACAAGTCAATGATTTCACAATATTGCCCCGTCTCCCTTGTCACTCACCTGACAGAAAATGAGCATGTTCCAGATCTTACAGCCTTTCCTGTAGGCCGCCAGCTTCTTCTCGATCTCCTCTGGACGCAGAATGAGAGAGAAAGAGAGAGGGAGAAAGGTGTCACTTTTCCCACTCAGCTGTAATGGTGAGACACATAAATTGGCTTTCTCTTGAGACGTCCGCACACACACACACACACACACACACACACACACACACACACACACACACACACACACACACACACACACACACACACACACACACACACACGTACACACACACAAAAACAATGAGTCATCTCGGCTCTCCAGCAAGCTGAAACTTAGTCGGTCCTCATCTTTTCCACTTGGAGTCATTTTCACTTTAGAGCTAAAAATAAAATAAAAACACACAGATGTCACACTCACCGAGGATGTCGTCAAACGTGGCACGTTCATGGTCCTTTAAATGGAAGGTTGAAGCAGAATTAGTGTTTATTTTAAGCGATACCCTTCAAATCAATCAAATCAAATGACACCACTTTGGATAATTTACAGCCAGAGGTCAGATTGGATTTACACATTCAGATTTTTACTCATTCACAATTACAGTATGTGAGCTTTTTGAATAAGTTGATTAACAAGGTATGCAAGTCAAAACCAACAATTATAGTACCCAGTATAGTACCAGACTCAGCTGACCTGGATATTGTTTAAAACATGTAATACTTTATATAATACTGTACAATATGTATTTGTATTGTATTTGATCACAAACCAAAGTATTGGACAAATTGAGATGTGGACCTGCAATTGGCTCTAGATGAGCAGGTAGAGGATTATCAAATTTATTACAATTCATCCTGAGGGAAACATGAACGTACCAACCAAATTCCAGGGCTGTTCTGTTGAAACTTCTTAAAAAGGGGGGTTATTCTTGGGATTCATCATCCAAGACATGTCATTACCATTTTAGCATGGCTAGAAAGGTTTGAATAACTGCCAAGACAATTATTATAATAATATAATAATCCTATTAGGGATTTGGCAAAGCTCAAGAGGATTTTGCATCTCAATTAAAATGTTACGTTCTGTGTTTCTCTTTCCTGGAGAGAAAATACCAGCAACAGACCGTCTTTAATTCCATCTGAGCAGACAAAGAACAAGGTGCCACTTAGGAGACCATTAAAGCCAACAAGTCGCATATATCTTTAGAGAGACACCCTCTCACGAGAGGGACTGAACAGTTCTTCACTGAGACGAAAATGAAACCTGCCAACTGCACTGAATGACTCCATCACTCGCTGGGCCAACGCAGATCTTTGCTTAAGATCTTCAATATGGCAAAACCACTTGCAGTGGGTAATGGTTGCAGTTGTCCATGGTTGCAGTAGTTTCAGCTTTTCAAATATCTTTCATTTCACCAAATGTATTCAAATAAAAACGGCCTGGTGCCGCATGGTTACTGATGTCAGAATATCATGTTGTATCTTCAGACTAAATGAATCAATACAGCAGAAGGGCTGCTACTCACATAAAGAATGGGGATGATGGAGGGGTCGTCCCTCCGAATGATGTTAGGGACATATTCAGCCTTTGGAACCTTGGAGGAAACTAGCTGTGGAAAATAGGACACAGACGCAGAAAAACGTGACGGATGCATTTTGGTCGGCTTAGAAAACAAATTAGAAAATCGATTGTTGAGATGCGCACCATGATTTTAGGTGGGATGAAGTCCTCTGCTTCACAAGCGACCCTCTCCATCTCCCTCTCATCATCCCAGTCGGCATCCTCATCAGGCCCTTCATCTAGAGTCCCTGAGGAGCTCTGAAGCTCGCCACCTGGCGCACACACACACACACACACACACACACACACACACACACACACACAGGAACAAAGGGCGAGATGAAAGGATTACACACAAACAAGATTAGAGAGCAGCATGCTCCATTTTAAAAGAGCTGCACCTGTTATTTTTTAAACATTTTTTTGGCCCAGAGCGGGAGGAAGAGAGGAGGACGCTCTGCTGATGCATCCAGGCGACTACGGCACACACGGCAACAGGCGGATGGACAACCAGGTGGAAAGATGAGGTTGGATGGCGAAGCGATAAGAGTGGAGACATTCAGAAGAACTGTAGCCACACAATCACAGAATCAGCAACAGAGTGTGCGGCCGCGGTGGCATCGTCTTGTTTGGAACGATGGGAACTGACTGAGACGATGCGTTACTACTAACCCATTGCATTAGCATTTCATTTTACTTTATTTTATTACTTGTGCACTGCTGTCTTGTTGTCTATTGTCACACTGTCCACTGTCGCGCACCAACCGCCAAGACAAATTCCTTGTATGTTTGACATATTTTGGTAATAAATGTTTCCTGATTCCTGATACGTGTCAGCCTTAATAAGAGCTGGTCAAATGCTGGAAAATGCCAAGGAGAGGCGCTTGGAACGGTACTTTGGTTCCTTTCTTTTAGCGTATCCTATACCAAAGTAAAAAGGGACAATGGCGTCCCACAATTCTTTGTGTCAGCGACGTTTAAAGCGAAGCAACAATCGTACAGAGATTGTCCCTGCTGATTTTGTACAGGTGATGTGTACAGTTGCATTCTAAAGTTGCAGTTGTCCTTTCCTGAGTCCTTATGAACTCTGCACCACTTTTCCTTGACGTCTTTCCTTCGACGTCAAGGAAAAGTGGTTGATGAAAAGACAATCATTTTTGTATGTTGTGTGGCATTTTGTTGTTGGTGTGTGCGTGAGGGGTGGAGAGCGTGCCACTCACTGTCTCTGGAGTCATGCATTGAGTCGGGCTTGACGGGTGTCGGGTCACTCCACGAGCGGCTGAAGCTCTTGGCCCGGCGGTCGGCAAAGGCTGATGGAGTCGGTAGGAGGGGGGAGGGTGGGGGGGCAAATGCGTCATTCTACAGCACACGCACACACTCTCCAAACCCCAGAAATCACAGTTCCATCTAGTTGCCCCATTGTGTGTAGCAGCCCCTGCTAATGTTTGTATTGTGGTAATTCAATATTACTGTTATTAATAGTACTTGTATCGAGCTGATTTGGCAATAATGTTGCTGTTATTTAGAGGTGAACAGCAGGGGGTGTGGCCACATGGCGTCACTGTTGGGTGTGGTTACAGGTGCATCGGAATAAACACCAGACTTGTGACAAGTGCAAGTTGTGATTATTCACTCGATTTACAAAATAAACTTTGGATAGATCGAGAGAACATTTGTGAGGTAAAATGTATCTCTGTAGATTCATCCTTGTTTACATAGATTCATAACGGTTTCCATTGACCATACAGTAACAAGTGATGTATCTACGAGTTTTACAAAGTTCCCTCAATCCTTTGGTTGGGGGGATGTCTTACCCTTTACCACCAAACATATGAGCCACTCAAATGCTTCAAAAGGTTTACTCAACGTTGTAAGTGTCACATACAAAAATCTGATGAATCTTGCTCAAAATGTTTTATTTTTTAAACTTTTGTTGATAAACATTTGATGGAAATATTACACAGCAAACACATGACTCACATGACGGATCAGCTGTTTAGCTGTCAGTGTCTTTCTGGTTTTATATTGATATCTGCCATGCATTGTAAACAAATATGCAGACGGTCTCTTGCACCGTTGAAGTTTCCAGCACAGACTCAATGTCATCAAAACAACACAATTCATTAGTTAGTTAATTGTGACAAGACTCAAGACATACACAACAATCAAACACTTCAGTAAAGACTGACCAAATCACCTTCAAGGGGGATTTTAAGGAATAAAGTTCAGCTGGTCTGATTCACAAACACACTCCGACATGCACAGCACTGCTGCTCCATGCATGAAGCACAAATAAATCCCAAAGTTATCGCTCACACTGTTGAGCATGAATGTATGGAAATGCTCTGACATTAGCACACTGTACATACGGTACATGTACGCTGACTGACAGCAATACTTACTTTGGACCTTCATCCTGCGGCTGCCCACCATCCTGAGGTGCTTACGGAAATTTCTACCAAATTTAAGAAAGAGAAGAAGACAAAGAAATCAAGAATGACAAACATAAGTCAAGACTTCTTATAAATTACTGTCCCAGATGAAAAGAACTGGTTCCAAAACCAGCTCCAAGTCTCTAGTACCAGATGCTAATGCATTAGCAGGCATTATGCTAAAACCTACCTCAAAGATCCTCTTGTAGTAAAAAGTATCTATTTTTTCTAAAATAATAAATACATTGCATTACCTTAATAATCTCCTTAAACAAAACATAATTACTCTGCTGTGAATTAAAGTTGTATTATTATTACATTAAAAAATCTCTATTTCATGATCCAAACAATGACAAATATTTTGCTCAACTTAACTTTAAAGTTGTTATATTTGTCTACTTAATGTATATGTTTACAGAAAAATGTCAAATGTATAAAATAACATTCATATTTTGCTTTTACTATACAAAACAACCAATATTTCCAGCTACCTGGAAAAAAATAAGATGCAACTTGAGAAACAGATTAAATATTATTTTAAATGACCAGGCAGGTGGAATCATACATTTCATCCAGATGGGCTTGAATTTTATTGGTTTCCTTAAACCCAAAGACTAAAGACATGAAACAGTTTTATATCATTTCTTATTTCTAGTGTATGCAAAGCAGATTATTTGGGACCCGAGACAGGACCCTGAGGCACACCACAGGAAAGAGCAGCAGTTTTAGTGATGTGGGGACCAAGTGACACAGAAATAACTACAATCACAGAGAAAGTCTCCCCAGGCTTTTGCCTTTCTGTGAGGACGCTCTGATCTACAGTATCAAAGGCTGCTCTAAGATCCAACAGCACCAAAACACAACATTCACCCACATCAGAAGAAAGCATTACGTGTTTGGAGACTGAGACCAGCAGTTACCACGGAAGTCGTCTAGCGGAAACCAGGTTGGAACTGATCTAAAATGTTTTGTGCAGTGAAGACAGGAGAGAGCTGCTTGGCAACAGTCCTCTCCTAAAGGTTGAGATAAGATGCAGCTTAGATATGTATATACCGGTTTAAAATCATCATGTTTTTATTTAAAGCTACCAGATACCCAAATTCTATTAGACGTTTGTGTGAAGATGCCAACATGAGCAGATGAATCCTTGAGTTATATCCAAGTCTTTGACCAACAGTTCAGTTCGTTTCATCCAGATGGACAGCTGGCCAAGTTCACGAGAATAGACAACAAGACAGAAGGCCAACTCGAATAAATGATGCCAGCTTGTTAATGGACAGAGAAACAAACAATGGCCTACTTTGCTAATAAAAAATACATTCATCAGGACAAATTTGAGCTGCTTCTCTAACATTGTAAAAGACCTTGTCACAAAGACGCCATCGGACCCAATTAGACAGGAGTTGTTGAGTTTGAAGGCTTGATTAACTTAACCATTTTAAAAATTGTATTGTGAAAAAAAGCAGTGAGAAACTGATGAGGTCCATCCACAAACCTCACAGCTCATTATTTTTAATTGGCCCCACCTGTAGTCAGTGATTACAAGCTTTGCCCATCCAGTCACCGTAGATTGTGCCACTTTCAAAGGACAACATGACAGAGAGCCGATACCAAACTGACGACAGTGCTGAAATCCAAACCAAACGGCCGCAAGGTCCATCAAAGTGTCACCGAAGAAAACGCAGAGCACACGTGTGTTTTCGCCAGCTATTTTGTATCCTTAGTTCAGTTTCGTTGGCCAACAACGTTGCGATGTCGGTGTTTATTTCAGGAGTCGGGAGGGCATGGCCTGAAATAGCGGGATGACTCAGAGGAGAGGGGGATCTATGAACCGGTCGGCGTTATTTTTTCGGACTTACAACAGCTTTTATAATCACTAACACCCGCACATCGAGACTGCTGAGTCAAATCCAAGCCGGTGAGTGTGTGTCTGTGTGAAGCTATCGAACCCTCTCAATCCGGCTGTGACCTTTTTCCAACGCGCGCACACACACACACACACACACACACACACACACACACACACACACACACACACACACACCTACACACAGACTCAAACATCACATGGCATGTCTAAGCTTTGGTGGATGTGAGGTTGTTTGCCAATTATTGATTGATTTGTTCCCTTGCAGTGCACACGGAGCAGCGGGCTATACACCTCTGTGTTGATGGAGCCCACTTTGACGCTTCAGTGTTCCGTTAGGAGCGCTGGTCAAGTAGAACAGCGCTCATAGATGAGATGAGAAAGGACTTGAGGAAAAAAAGCTGCCTTTGACATAACAACGCTTCACTTTTAATCAGAATCAAAGTTTAATTTATGAGTGTTGGCTCTGCTAGCTTCAGGAATGAGAAAGTTAGTGTTTATTTTAGCAAAGATTTCAATCCTGCCCCGGGGGTAATCAGTGCAGGGTTCCACCGGGCAGGTGATCTCACCAGGTCCAGCTCTCCACTCTGCTCAATTTAAAATACGATCCTGGTCTATTTCTGTATTTCAATAAACTTTTCTTCCACCGATACAAATGGAAGTAGAATCCTCTTACCTCCATTGGCCGCGGTACTTATGACAGGGGCCAAAAAAAAAGGTGCTGTTATTCAAAGTCTCTGCCGTGAGAATGAGGTCAGGTGACTGGACGGCAATACAAACGCAGCACTTTTACGTTGTTTCATTTAACAACATTTGGTTTCACATTCACAATGTCGTAGGTTCAGACGGTCAGAGGTCTTTATTAAGACACTAACATTGACCGGGCGTCCATAAAGCAGAGACACCGCTGCCTGATTTGTTCGGATCCAATACCCTGACCAACCTGCGATACTGCCCCTCACTACTCAAGGTCCATTCCCAACCTTGTCAAAGCCAGCTACAAAGGGCGGGTCTCGTCACAAAATTCAGACTGATAATAACATTCAAAGTGGGTGCAATAAATCAGTTAAATCAATTATATAGTTAAGAATTATTGTTGGAAAACACTTGACAACAAAAGTCCAACAATTAGAACAAACTGTGGTCCATCTCCTCTCATGGTTTCCCATCAGACTCTCATACATACGATGGCTGGTTTGACCATTAAACAGGTATCACCTTTCATTCTGTGTGGTATAAAAAAGGTCTTAGAAACGCCTCCATCAGCAGATTTTGTTCAGTTGTCATGGTGACGGCTCATGGAGAGGTGGCTGAGATTACTTTGTAAAAGCTAAGAATTACCTATACTGTAGCAAATTGGGTATTTTCAACATAGTGAACATTACTACAGCATCTATCAGCATGACACTACTGCCATTGCTGCAAGAGTTTCAAATTAAAAGACTACCAAGCAACAGGAGGTGGTAATAACCCGCGGTTCTGCTGTGTTGTCTTTCACTGTCGGAAGTTTCACAAGAACATAAAGAAAGTATAAGGGTTGGTTCTGTACGAACAGATCAACCAAACGGGCTGTTGAGATCAAAGATATTGTTAGATCTGATATGACACTTGGTTATTCCTTTTTACTGCGTCACGTAGAGGGTTTAGCACCACACAGAACAGGACAGCCAGGACACGGTACCTCTCCATCATGGTGGCTGCCTCTTGCTCTCTTTTCCGCCTCTTTCTCTCAGCAATGCCTCGGAAAGCCCTGCCAAGACGTTAAAGCGTTAAGTGAATTTTGTTGGGGATTGAAACTTTACAGTTTGTTTCAGCTCCGACCTTTTGTATTTGTCGGAACCCAAAACTGACCCATGGGTTAAAAACCCTGCAGAACTGATTTGGCAAGGGCATTGTTTATTGTGTTGGTTTTGAGCTACACTTTCTTTAAAGAAGTGCCGAAAAATTGACCAGATTTAAGCCCTTTGGGTCCAGTTGGGTTCGGGCATGAATATAAAGTTCCATTTAAGGTTGCGGTGGCTCGGGCAACAACAGAGGGGTTGAAAGGTGAGGAGGTTTGAGTCCATAAAGGGTTAGTGGGGGGTTTAGAATGGTTAGAGTTAGAACTGCAGGGATGTTGTATCCCCCAGAGGCAGATAACATGTGGATATTCTCGAAAAGCACACACACACACACACACACACACACACACACACACACACACACACACACACACACACACACACACACACACAAACACACACACTAGGACCACCATGCAAGATAGGGATCCACAGGAAAAAACACTGAGGAGTAACCAAGAAACCAAGCCTGCCTATCCAAAGTCAATTAACTAAATGATTAAAATGATAAGCCAACCTACTCTTATACGACACATAAACCCTTCTCTTAAATATTCGCCCGTCTTGGAGTCTCGTTACGTCTCATTCTGTCAGTGTTTAAGCAGGTCAGCCTTGGGGCGCCTTTCCCAGGAATGACTGACAGGAGTCGTCCGTGATGACGCATGTCAGAAATGAAGACCCTGTATGCAGCACGCTCGTGACTGACAGCAGACAGACAGTTGATGAGCTGTTGGAACGAGAAACAATGCGCCCAAGTCACTGCAGTCTGTGCAGTGCTTATTATCCCTTAGCGTATGCACTGCTGTTACAGTTGGTTTTCATCCCCACCTCCCTTTCCCTGAAGAAGAGGAACATGTTGGAGTCTTCTTTCAACCTGTCGCTACTTTCGCCATCTGCCGCTATTTTTGTGAATTTTGTTGGGGATTGAAACTTTACAGTTTGTTTCAGCTCCGACCTTTTGTATTTGTCGGAACCCAAAACTGACCCATGGGTTAAAAACCCTGCAGAACTGATTTGGCAAGGGCATTGTTTATTGTGTTGCGGTGGCTCGGGCAACAACAGGTTGCCCTGAAGAAGAGGAACATGTTGGAGTCTTCTTTCAACCTGTCGCTACTTTCGCCATCTGCCGCTATTAGAAACCAAGGCCATCAACAAGCAAATAGAATAAAGAAATAAAAACACGGTTGCAGTGGGCTGGTTAACCTTTCGTTGACGCCTTGTTGGTTTTTGTTGACCTCGTTGGTTCGTGGCAATCATTTCTCAGTTTTTCTTATGGGGATGCTGTGTGAGGTTTTTGTTCTTTAAAAGTTTTCATATTTTGGTATACCTTTAAAAGAAAGTAAGATATTGCATAGTGATATGAAGATTAAGTATAAGACACAGATAACAAGCATTAAATATATTAATACCTCTCGAAAACCTCTCCAAGTTAGCGACATAACTGCTGCTCCAATTCCATTACATTCAGTCAGTGTATTTTGCAGAAACACTCATTGGCTTATCATAAATAGTACAGACATCGACATTTGCAGAACCAACCAGATGTCGATGAGCAGTTTTAACAAATCAGCCAGAACTTTTCTGTCAGTTTGCTGGTGACGGCTTACTAAAGCCCTTCATCCATGCACCGATCCACTGAGTCGCATACATATCTAGTGAAATGATATAGTCACCGTCGCGTCTAGTCTGTCTTTAGTCCAACTTGAGGGGACGAAGGAGAAACGTCAACGGCAGTGGAGCGTACAGCAGATCCCAGGTCAGCAGTTAGTTCGGCTCTTTGGTTGAATTTTCGTTATCTTCCCCCGTGTGAGTAGATCCTACATAACGCACCTTTATGCAGCTTTCCCCATTCAACTCTCTAACTGAGTCACTTATTTGTGCCTCCACTGCTCTTTGCTTAACTGTTGACTGACTCTATACCTTTAAACACCCTGCCCTGCAGACACTGAGGTCAGGAGAGGTTCGGAGGGGGGGCACAGGCAGCTTAATAGCACAAAGCGACATACGGGCTGGAGATTGATACCCCAACCAACAGAGTGAGGGAATAAAAAGAAAGAGGGGGAGTGACAAGGAAGAGCAGTGGGTGACGGATGAAAGGTTACTCACGATATTCTACGGTGGTGGTTTGGAAAGCCGCCATGTGGAGATGAGAGGAAGAAGAGAAGAGGAGACAAAATGAAAGAGAAGTCAGCAACAAGGCACAGACATGTCACAAAACTCACTTCAGACGGCAACAAAAGAGCTTTTCTATCAACCCAAAACATCCTCAAGCAAGGCCGGAATGACAGTCAGTCTAATGGTGAGGAACAGCACCAGACGGATGGTAATAATGCACCTATTTCTCTGATCAGAATGTGGGTAAGCCCACAGACAAATAGTTCAATCCATTCTACACTAAATGTGTAATTAATCTAACTGCATCTCACCTATTATATTAGAGGGGAGAGATACTGAGAGACCAGTGGTTTTAATCAAAGCCCGGGGTCGGGCCCATGTATCAGGGCGACCCCGGTGGGGATGGACGGACACAGATGGGAAAAAAGGGAGGAGAGAGCCACTGACATGTGGGGGAGGGAAGCGTGGGAGAGACGAAGGGGGAAACATCACACAGGATGAGCTTTGTCTTGTTGAGGACCATAATTATAAGATCTGGAGGAGAGGTGATAATTAGCTAGTCAAGAGGAATGGAGGGAGGGTGTGTGTGTGTGTGTGTGTGTGTGTGTGTGTGTGTCGGCTTGACGTCCGCACATTCTCTACTTTTTAAATCTGAGGTAGTTGACGCGTTTAGTGTTTTTGTTTGGAGGCTAAAGAACTGGTCACAGCAACGTTTGACACTGCGTGATTTTGTGAAGAGAGACTAAAGAATGAAGACATCCCCCCCACCGTTCATTCATCGGTGTTGAGTACATTTTGTGAGCATAATCTCAGATACATTTGTACACTTTGTACATACAGACAGCGTGTATCCTTCTGCTAGCTTCAGACCGTTCTGCTATTTTAGCATGAGCTGATTTGACAATAGTGATGCGACTGTTATGGAAAGTGAAGAGATGAAATTGTGATACTAATCCCGAAGAATGTCCTTGCAAATGGACCACTTTCATCTCTATCGTTATCGGGAAAACACTGTTACTTATGCCAGCACTGCTGTCGTCTTTTAGCGCTGTTAGCATCTTAGCTTCAACAGCGGGTTTAATTTGCACCATGTAGGTAATTGAGATGCTTTATTTTAAAACCACAATTTTGGAAGTTAACTCAGAGATGAACATACAAGTGGACTAACAAGTTGTTAAAGCTTCATATATTTGTGAAACCAACAATAAATGTGTGAAGACTCATTAAATGTTTGTAGTAGAACACTGTATCTTGGAAGGAAAAGGCCGAGCCAGATCCTGCCAACGTTGTGGTGGTACTTTGAGACACTGTGATGTACAAGCGTGGGAGTGAAGGCGGTATTCCATGCCATACTCACGCCTGCATGGTGGTGGTGGCTGTCTGAAAGCTGAACATATTCTCTTTGGGGAACCAGCTATTAGGATTGTCCTCTGCAAACAGAGAACACAAAGGAGGGGCGTGGTATGAGCGAGGAGGGCGTTACAATTACAGGGGTAGGATGGTGTGGAGTGAAACATCTGAGGTTGAATGGTCCCAAAAAAGACCTTGTTTGATTCTTTCTCTCTTGTAATATTTAGCGTAGGTGTTGTTTTTTTAAAGCTTTTACTTTACAGATTGCACGCATTGTCTTTCTTTACCCCTATCATCGGTCGGCGCTCTGTCCTCGCTGTACATCCTCTCCAGTTTCTTGCGGGGTTTCCCCCCATCCTGCGGTGAGGGGTCCAGGTCCAAGGAGCGCTGGCTTGTACACGGCGCCCGAATGCAGGCCACACAATTGGGCGTGTTGTCCTCCCGCGAAGCCCCTCTCCTCATCCCCCAGTTCCGGATGTTGCCGGCGCTACCCGAGCTCTGCAGCGGCTGCGGCGGCGGCGGCGGCAGGCCTCCGTGATGCTGGTGGCCATGGTGATGGTGGCCGTGGTGATGGCTGCCACGGTGATGGCTGCCGCGGGCGGCGGACGGCTGGCTGGTGCAGGACGGGTCTTGGTCGGCCGGCGCCTGGGTCGGAGGCTGCTCCCTGGGACCCTTCAACACCTCCAGCTCCACACTCTCCTCGCTGCCTCGGCCCCCCAGGGTCATCCCTCCTTCCCTGGTGATGGTGTACACCCGGGCTGGCTTCACCGGCGCACTCTCCCCTGGACCTCGGGCCCTCGGCGGGTCTTCCGTGGAGTGGCTGCGCCCAGCCGAGAGCCGACGTTTGGAGGGGCACAAGGGCGCTTGTGGTTTTTTCCCCTGAGGCTGAGAATGTGGAGCAGCACCGGTATCGGACAGGCTGGACTGGTTGGGTTTAGCTATGGGTAAGCAGTGGATCTGTGATGCCAGATTGTTATTATGCAGGCGGCTGACGGCCGGGGAGTCGCAGTCCTGGTTGGGGAAAGTGTCAGATAATAATTGATCTGCAGGTGGAAAGAAGAAAAAGAAGAAGATGCAGACAAAAGTTCATATGTGTAATTTATACTGTTAAACACCTCAATACAAATGAACAGAGAGAGATTGTTTGTCTGGGATTCAGAGCTTTCGCAGGAGAGAGGTAAATATTAGCGAGCCAGTAATGCTTTTAGGGGGCTTGGAAGGGACGGGCAGGTGAGGAATCATGAAAGATTTTGAGATGGATAAAGTCGAGAAATAAAAAGCCCTCCTGCCCGTAGGTTTTATTGTGAATAAATGCTTCTCCTCACAGACTGAGCTGCTGCGATGTACATGCAAGTGACAAAAGCGGCGTCAGCAGAGTTCATCCTTGTGCATCCCTGTGCAAAACAGGTGTCGTTCGAGGCGTTGTAAGATAGTGGCAGCTCGCGGTGCCAGTTGGTAAACTACTGCAGCACGAGAGCTCACTTACACACACAATCTTACAACCAGCAGGTGAAAGGTCAACTTCACACCGGCTAAATAAGGTGCCGGCCCCACGTTGAAACAAACAGACGGTTCGACAGAAATACGTTGTAGTCAAAGTCCACTAAGGGGGAAGGATGTTGTGGGTCGAACGCAGGTGACTGCTGTTCATGTTACTCGTGAAAGTCAATGATGACTTTTCTTAAAGTTCCTGCAGGCTACATACTGTATATTATGTTATTGACCAAACATGAATGAATGAAATGAATATCTTGTCTTTCCTAAATATAACCAAGTAGTTTTGTTACCGATGTCTTAACTGTTTTCACGGTGACATCACGGAAATATGGATTACTTGCCGATATGTAATGCTTCGGTGTCTAAATGGGTGCGAATGGTTAGAGAGTCCTGATGGCAAGTGGCTCCTGTCATCAGTGTATGAATGTGTTGAATGGGTGAATGACAACATGTAGGCAGAAACCGGCTGGTTTCGGTGTTGAGTGTTGGGTGCTCAGCTAACCATCTGAATGGATGACCTACCTGCTCCGTTGCGGTTCTCTGGATTGGTGCTGGACAGGTATTCTCCAAAAGCTCGGGCTGCTCTGTAAAGACAAAACAAGTGCACCAGTTAACCCGCCAGCCACACGTAAGCCTTCTGTCCTGGAAGGCTCTTTGTGGGCGGCCGTCATCACGCGCTCCCAGCGACGCCGTGCTCCTGAGCACTGGGAGACAGCTGGGAGGCTCCAGCCTGCCTTGCAGCTGATGGGCCCCATAGGGGACTGTGACTCTGCATGTGCCAGCCATTAAATAAACTCAGGACGCATATACACGTGATAAAAAGCATATATATTGGCACGACGATGAGGACCTGGCATGCGGTACAGAGAAGCTATATATAAATATATATGTATTGATGAATCCATTTTGAAACATAATGAGACGAGTATTCGGTCTAATGGCTCACAGTCTGTCTGCACCAGTGCCATCGGGCTTTGGCAAAATTACCCCTTTTTTTATAGATCACAAGAGGTTTAATGGGTGTTTTGTCCAAAGCAAAATTGCAGCGTCTGCACTGACGGGGTCTTGGGTTAGTTGAGGTGAAGCCCGAACAGAAAATAAAATACACGGAGAGACGGGGTTTCGATGTTCCATTTATGGAAGGAAGAACGGCCTTGCGATAGCTGAGATTTAAATCAGGTGAGGCCACACCTGAAAGATTATTATTATTATTAATGATAAACGAATGAATGATGATGATCACAGTATGTGATGATGTCTTCTGACTCTACATTGAGACTTCTAATCGATGGCCGACTCTCTTCAGCAGCAGCGTGATAAACCCCCCCACACACCCCTGGAGTCCGGGCGTGGTGGTGGTGGCGTTGGCTGACGAGGCTGATAGAATGATGAGGTGATGAAGCTGATGAATTAGCAGCATGAACCTACTGAAGGATGAGAGTCCTGATTGACAGCTCCGATCAATGGCCGCAGGAATTAATGAGTGTGGAGTGATAGGCAGACGTAAGAATGAAACTACAGCCTAAGACATGAGAGAGAATGGGCTTCATTAGCCTCCTAAAGCCACGAGGAAGCAAACTGCTTTTTGTTCAATAATATATTTTCCAAGAAATAGTTGCAATAAACTATATTAAAGTTGTTTCGAATAAAATGTTATTAACTTGAAAGTACAATAAAACAATAATATACAAAAAGCAATGCATTGTTGAACGTAAGAATATTCAGACATTGGAATCTAAAAAAACATGAAATCACCGATATAATTGAGATGAATCAAATCAAACCACACATCTGGCTCATTTCATTTTAATGACCTCCGTGGGCTTACGGACGAAATGTTTCCTCCCCATCGCCCCCCACATGGTCATTAAAGCAGACAGTGGAACGTGTCTCAGCTTGGTCCTTACTGGTCACTCTGTGCTGTGTAAAATCTCACAATGTTAGCCAGAGCCCTGCTCTTTATTCTGCCTGTTCTGGGTAGAAATGTTGGAGATCATATCAACCAATGTCGACGTCAGCAGAAAGGATGCAGATCATATCTATGTATGGTACAATGAGCCGGAAATGACTTGATTGTTATATATTGTACTTTAAGTACGTAAAGATGATTGAAAGTTCAGTTTCAACAAATCATGTCATGTTTATAAATCTGACTGTAAGTCGAGAATCTATAAATAATCAAGGTCATAAAAATATATAGTTCAACAACTCAATAACGTAAAATAAGACCTTGCTCATTTCCATTTTCTTCTACGAGCCACTACAGTAAAAGGGATTAAAGTCATGTGAATATACATTTATCGGTAAAATGATAACCTAAGTATCAGGACAGACCAAAAAGACACATGTTGGGCATTTATGTCGTACTCAGCATGCTGTTTGAATCTTTCTGTTTTCGGAGGATTTTGGCTTCCACCATCTGAATGGTTTCAATAAGCAGAATGCCGTAGAAGGTTCACCAAAAGTAGAACAATGACTCACAATAGTCCGGACAAAAGCTAAGGAGCATAATCCGACTAACTAACTGCAGTCCGCTCAACCGTCTTCCTTGAGTGCGTCACATCTTCTTTCATAGTGAAGCACAGACTTCTAACCCACATGCTTGTAACGATTAACAATAAATATTCCATAGGGGGTAAAAGCGGACCAAATTCATGGTGTGCATCGCTGCTTTAAACAACCACTATCACAAGGTAAGGCAAGCAACAGGATGAGAATCATTCATTTCCCCGTTATGTGGTGTATAGTCAGTGGCTGCACATTGTTTCAGGTAAATATTATAAATTGAATGTATTAATTGGTTCAAACAACGTTTCCCAGTATTTTAGGTCAAGTCCAGGGGAGTAGGGTTATTGAGGTCGGGGTTAGCTATGCAGAAGATGTCAGAATGGGAGCATTTTGATTGTCTCTCAACGTCGAAGGCCGGTCGGCCAATGACAGACGGTTTCGTTCCATTGAGTGTCTCTGTTGGGGGAAGTTGCTGTCTTTCCAAGTACAAAGGTCCATTTGGAGAACTCATTTTATTGCACCAGGGTCCAACAACCTGCTCCGAGCCGTTCCGGTTCTGGTTCTTCAGTGCCTCCCTTCCCTTCAGCGGCCCTAGTGATCCGGCCCGGGCCTTCAGCATCATTAGTCCAGTAAGCGGGATCTGGGTCAGTGCGCAGCGTGCTGGTTGCCGCCAGAGTACCGCCCCCCCCCTCAGATCCTGAAGCTTCATCGCGGGGCCTCCTGGTCTTTTTTACACGCATTCATTTAGAAGTCTCGGAAGGTTTTTACCACGTTGAATTATACATCACAGTTGGACTCTGCTGAGCTGTGGCGCTTTTGCCTCGTCTCGCCGCGGCGCTCGACGCAGGCGTGTTTTATCCCGCCGCATTGTTTTCAGACATGTGAGTTGAGGAGGGGGTGGTAGGTGGGGGAGAGAAGAAATAACACGATGACATGAGGGAGATGTGTACGTCAGACCGAAATAGAAAAGTGAGGGAGAGGGAAGTGGGATGAGGAAGGGAGGCATAATAAGTAAGAAGAAAGACCATTAAATAAGCACTTAAAGAAGACATACGGTCCACAGACTACATGACATCACGTGCCAGGCATCTTCTCCCTCTACGTGTGAGGGATGGTGAAGACGCCTGGGGGACACATTCCCGTCTCCGCGGGAATAAAGGAGTCCTCCGCCAGTTGGACTGAGTGCCTTCACTTGTCAACGTGTCCCTTATGTTTCCAGCGAGTAGGCCGCGGTGGGCACCAATACATGCCAAGTACAGCGTGAATACGTGGTCGCCTCGAGAATGAAGAATAAATACATGGTTACTAGAGTAAATGGATGGTTACGCAATATCTACACTGTAGTCAAAGCCCCGAATGTGAATGAGACTTGGATTACACGGCAGGAGCGGTGTGAAAGTTTGGAGGGGCTATTTGGTGCTTCTTTTCCAAACCGTTTTTAAGGTGAGACGCATGACGGTAAAGAGCCATCGTGTACAGAAAGGTGAGGTATCGGGTTAAGGCCTGTCACTAAAATCCTTTTCAGTTCGCGTCAATGCAATCGGCCCTTGTGAAACATGTCGGTTGCAGATAGCAAATAGCACTTAGCTAGTTAGCATTAGCTGCTAACTGCCAAACGGCAGCTAATTGACTAACATAGCGATAAATTCAAGGACTTGGCAAAGGTAGTTTATAACGTTGTCCTGATGCGTTTTAATTGGAATGCTGTTATTTGAATATTTTCACAGAAACACAAAATAGAAACTATAGCAGGAATCATGAATCTTTAAGTTACTAACAGCTCTAACCAGCTTAAAAGACCGCTAATCCTGCGATATGCTGTATTTCATCTCATTTTACCGACTGCTGTAACAAAACCAAAAAACAATTGTTATAGTCTGACATGCCTCCTCAAAGATATCTCTTTTTGTCGTGGTAGCTGCAGCCAGGCAGAAACATCCATGATAGTGTACGTTCATGACACTGACATTCTGATCATCAATAGAGAGACTAAATCAGCCTGAGTTTACGGTTAAAGTAATATACGGTAACTAATACAGTAGCGGTTTTCCTCAAACAGATGCTGTGTCATCATGCATAAGGTGCATTGACTCGCTGTGACACAAACTGCTCCATGTGTTTGGATCCTGCTGTGCCCTCCATGTTCCATCCGCTCACTGGGTGCTGATCGCTGGTACAGGCCGTAATTTGGTCCGGTCAATGAGAGCAATGCACGGCCATCTTACTGCTCATATCCCTGCTTCATTAACAGGGCTGCAGGATGGCTAATGTACTTATGTTATCAACGGAAAAACAGACTTTGCCCTCTGGAGGAAAAGGGGAAATCAGTAAAGTGGGTTGGGGGAGGGGAAGGAAATGGATGGCTGACCAGAGGGCAAAAAAAAATATTACAAATATTGCACAGAAGAATATCACCTCTGGCTTATCTTGAAACTATAGATCTTAACATACGTAATTGGAAAATAATATTTTTTTACTCTGGCGATCAAGGTTGTAGGATGCAAAAAAAGAAGCTGTGGAAAGTGGAATTTTTGTTCGTAGCAGTTTGCGGGATCTATTATTCAAAAGGGATTCGATCATTCATAAGTATGTTGTTGTTATTGTATAATCACAACCTGTTGCAGCCAGAACCAACTTCCAAAAGGAATATTGTGTACTCACCACAAACAAATATATGTTTGAAACATTAGAATCTTAGCTACAATTAGCTACGATACGTTGTATACTTGTCAGTTTGAAAATACTCCAGACTTGTGGGTTCCAGCCAATCCTCACTCTCACTCTCGAAGCGTCATTATACGCTTCACGCATTTTGGCTTCTCAGTGGTTGAGGAAGCTGTCGCCCATTTCCGCGTGGGTTTAGATCCAATAGGCTTATTTTTACACAACAGGAGTTTGTCTTTATCCCCCACAACAATTGTCCAGATAGACAAAGTGCTTACAGTTATAACACCTTTTATTATCCTGGGCGGCCATTTTTGGGCGCAGAGGCAAAAAACAGTCTCAGAGTGCAACAGCAAGTGAGACTTTTACTTTAGTTAGTGTTGATCCCCTTCTACTAAAATAGGGTGATAGTCGTTTTTAAGAGAATCAGCCACATTGCACTTCCATGTATCTACGGTCGGCTGAAGGAACAAACCACACACGGACTCTGGAGAGAGCCTCACGTCTTTCTACCATGATGTTCATTTAGTAAATGATGGTCCATTTAGAGACAAATAGCCCATAAAGAAGGGTATGCTTTAGAGAGTCGTTACCTTGTGGCTGTGAGTCGAGTGGTTCTGGTGGTTTCACATCACTCGTCTGCAGTCAGTAATAAGGAAGACCGGGAGGCTTTAAACTGCAGCAACATCACAACCATTACATCCACTACTAATACACCGTCTATTGTGTTCACCTGAACAGGGTCTGCGACCACCGAAGAAGAGATCACGAAATCCTACACACTGTCCGATCAAGAGCTTTATTTACCCAAAATGACGGTGAATCAGCGTGAATGCATTCGAGTTGACTAACTCTGAACACAAAACCCCCAAGACAAGGGACAACCACTGACATTCCCACCGCTTACACTGCTTACACACCTTCACTTTAACTGCTTACAGTGCAACCATCGCTTTCAGGGAAATTTAATCAGCATCTATTTCTGCATTAATTTCTTATTATTCAGCTGAAATGTCCCCTGCTTTTAGTCCGCAACTAACAACTCAACAAATTGGAAACTCTCCATCTTTGACTGACAGTTTACGGCTTTCAGTGGGTTTGTGTCGATTTACGTTCCGTATCTTGCTGCTGCTCAAAAGGCAGATACCCATCGATTACAAATCTCCCTGTGGAGTCTGAAGACTTCATCATCACATGTCCTTTCTGACTGCTCTCTCCTTATTGAAAGGTCTTGGCTCTGTTTGAAGACAAATATTCCCACTTTTATTTGTTTTGTTCACCGGCTATATTTTCATTATCTGAATTATAAATCCTGAAATCACCAGCCTGTCGGCTTTCATCGGTTCGCCTCTCCGTCCACACCGTCACCGCCGCGCTCTCAGCACACTGTGAAAGGCTGATGGCTTCATTAAGGGAGAAGCGCTCCGCTGCACTCCGCCGGCGACAAAGGCGGCGCGTCAGGCAATTACTCATATCGTCCAGGAGGCTATAAGAGGCTTCATCTAAAGGTGCCAGGGGATAGAAACATATGTAAAAGTATCTCATCTGAAAGCGGCGAGGCCAGACCGCCGCTGATGCTTTTATTTCATTTACACTACAGAAGAGCTCAGCTTAGCTTTGATGCCGCTTGCCGATGAGTGAGCGTACTTCTCTGGATGCTGGGCAGGTTAGGAGTTTCAAGACGCTCCCAGAACACACAAATCCAGGGAACTCAAGTCCTCTTCTCACCAGGCGTTTTTTGTCTGACCTCTGCTCTGCTTAACGAGATCATGCCTCTCTCATGAGAACGATGCAATGTAAATAACAGGTCAGGCTCCATCAGCTTAGGAGGACGGTGTGGGCGGCTTCATTGGTATGGCAATTCCTTCTGGTCATCGCTGAAGGTCAGCAGATAAATCGAACCTTCACAAAGCAAATGTAATATCTGGAAGATGTTTCTCCTTAAGGTTTTAATAAGATTAAATGGCAGATGTATTTGTATATTGTTATTCCAGTGTTTTAATGATCACTCTGGAAATAAATTAAATAGAACCTAAATGCCCCATAAAAATGGCTGTTAATCTTGTTCCAGTGGGGAGTCTAAGGGTGTTATAATGGTCCGGCTATTAAGTGAGAGCCGTGTCTAAATGAAAACCTTTCTCTTGTGGAAAATTGAATAATTCCCCTATTGCCAGAATTTTGCTATTGGGGTTCTTTGTTGAGTGATATTTCTCCCTCCCCCTCATTTCCTGTCGACTATTGGAGGAAGAAATAAATCGACCAGACAAATAGTTGTGCAACTTGAAAATTACACCACACTTAGTAGACTAGAGAAGAAAACAAATGAGGCATTGAACCCTCAGAACACTGTGCTTACCTACTGCCAAGAACGGCAGCGGTAGCATCGTGCTCCGAGGCTGCTCTGCTGTGGTGCATTGCAGAAAATGGACGGAGTGGTGAAGAAGGAAGATAACCTGCAGAAACCATCAGCTCAACAGTAAAATATCGAATGCGCCTTGAGGTTCCAAAAGGACGATGTTACTCAACACACTTTTAGGAGGGCAACATTAAATGTAGCTTTTGGAACGGCCTTCCAAGTCCAAATTGTAATCCCATTAGCTCATCATAAAACGACTGTCAGAGGGACTGATAGTAGAAAAAGGTCAGCGCAGGTTAGATTGGTCAAATAAAGACTTTCACCCTGCAGACGCAGTTTGTGTCTGAAGTGCAACCAGGTCAACATAGATTTCTTTTACCTTAGTTGTGTAACGTAACTAACGAAATAACAGCAGTTATGTAACAAGCAGGCTTATTTTAACCAAAACCAACCAAATCTCTCTCATCTTTCAGGTTTCTCTTCACTGCGTCACAATATGAAGACGTGCTGCATTAAAGCCAACGTGCCACGACATCATTACGGGCCCCAAATATCCATCAGCACAGCAGGGTTTTACAATCTAGCGTTGTTTGTAAGTCTCAGTTATGGTTTTTCATGATTGCGATTGTGACAGGTTAATGTTCCAGAGAGGGGACCCAGATGTTTTATCGCCGAGCCACACTGGACCGTGGCTGGAGCTAATCTGTGCGGGGGGCGGGGTCGCTGCTGGTCTCGCGGTCTTGTGGGAAAGAGACCATGAAATCCCATTTTCACTAGAGTTGAATCTATTAATGCCCGGAAACTGTTGTGCTGTGCAATTCCTTTCTAAAGTGGCTTGAACGTTGTTGAAATATTAAATGCGATTGTACTGCAAAGATTTGTGCTGCGCTGGAGAGGAGGTTTGGGCCATAAGTGCTTCGGGCACAGCGCCTACAAGAAAACTCATGTCTGCCTTACTTCCCCGAAAAACACAGAGCACATACAACGTGTACAGTAAAAGACTTTGATCCTTTTTAACCTTCATACCATCCCCTTACAGATTTAAAACACAACCCGTGCCCGGACGGTCAATGGGGATGTAGTACAAGGGGGATTTTCTGAGAATTAATAAAATATTTCCCAGATTTTAGTCATAGATGTATGAATAAAAAACCTGAAAATTCACTAAGATTAAAAAGTCATACATTTATCAGAAAAGAGTGAAATTCTATGGAGATTAAACTCTCAAATAACTCACTTTGCAAGGCTCAATCAACCTCATCAACAAACGCCAACAATTCTGTCCATCAATGCATCCATCCATCCATCTGTCCATCAATGCATCCATCCATCAATGCATCCATCAATGCATCCATCCATCTGTCCATCAATGCATCCATCCATCTGTCCACCAATGCATCCATCCATCTGTCCACCAATGCATCCATCCATCTGTCCATCAATGCATCCATCCATCTGTCCATCAATGCATCCATCCATCTGTCCATCAATGCATCCATCCATCTGTCCATCAATGCATCCATCCATCTGTCCATCAATGAATCCATCCATCTGTCCATCAATGCATCTATCCATCCATCTGTCCATCAATGCATCTATCCATCCATCTGTCCATCAATGCATCTATCCATCTGTCTGTCTATCAATCTATCATCTGTCATCCATCCATCAAATGCATCCATCCATCAATGCCATCCATCCATCAAATGCATCCATCCATCTGTCTATCAATGCATCCATCCATCTGTCCACCAATGCATCCATCCATCTGTCCACCAATGCATCCATCCATCTGTCCACCAATGCATCCATCCATCTGTCCACCAATGCATCCATCCATCTGTCCATCAATGCATCCATCCATCAATGCATCCATCCATCTGTCTATCAATGCATCCATCCATCTATGCATCCATCCATCTGTCTATCAATGCATCCATCCATCTGTCCACCAATGCATCCATCCATCTGTCCACCAATGCATCCATCCATCTGTCCACCAATGAATCCATCCATCTCTCCATCAATGAATCCATCCATCTGTCCATCAATGCATCCATCCATCTGTCCATCAATGAATCCATCCATCTGTCCATCAATGCATCCATCCATCCATCTGTCCATCCAATGCATCCATCCATCTGTCCATCAATGCATCCATCCATCTGTCCATCAATGCATCCATCCATCTGTCCATCAATGCATCTATCCATCTGTCTGTCTATCAATGCATCCATCCATCTGTCTATCAATGCATCCATCCATCTGTCCATCAATGCATCCATCCATCTGTCCATCAATGCATCCATCCATCTGTCCATCAATGCATCCATCCATCTGTCCTTTAATGCATCCATAATCTTTGGACTTAATTACTCGTTGCATTCATCCGTCTTTCCACCCATCCCTTCCATCCATCTGTCTATCAACCCTCTTGGTGGTCTTTCAATCCATCTGTCCATCAATGCATCCATCCCTCCTTCCATCCATCCGTTTGTTCAGAGTGTGACACGGGACACAAAGAGGATGATGAAGAAACAAGCGCATGAATGTTTCAGCACCTCTTCCTCGCTCAGAGACCATCCTCACCACAATAAAACCACTTTAGGGGCAAATGAATTCAGAGCGTGGACAGTTTGTCCGTATGTGTTTCTCGTGACTATCTATTCTATCTCTGCACCACTACTCTCCCTGTAGTACAACACCACTTGATTACATGTCTGTACCCAAATATATCCAAATGGATTTGCCTCAGTGGTTTTTACAATCTGTACAGCTTACACTCCTCAGAAAAACGTTTTGTTCTAGCTTTTATAAATACAGCAGACCAGTTGGCCACTGGTTGTCCTTTCCCCCCAGCTTCAGCTCCCACCACTGGCTACGACGTCCCCTCGGTCTCGCCTGTTCCCAGTCCCTGGAGGCCCTGACTGGCTCATCATTTTCTACCTCATTAGTGTCAAAAGTAGAAGCGGGATCCATTTTTCTAGTTGTATCCAGCCGCTCCAGCTGTAGTCACCTCGTGTACATGAGAGCAATCTTCTGCAGTCTGGATGTCACGGTATAGAGATATTTATTTTAGAGAAAACTCTGTTTCTAAATCATTTTTCACGCTCAGTAAATCCCTTTGCATTGCAGATTTAAAAACTGCTTTTCCAAAGCGCTCGTCAGTGTTCAAAACCAACCTGAAGCTGAATCCCTGCAGCACTATCCAGTCTAACACTTCACGGAGAGACACATTAAGGGACAGGTGTTCAGGAGGGCTTCAGGTCAATAAGAGGACATCCCGTTAAACACACTTACTCCCGAAATAATCCCTCGGCTGCATTTCTGTTCACACTGAAAACACATTCAGACACACGTTGGATTGAATTAGTGGGAGAGGCCAAACGAATCGTCGCCTAGATGGGTCAATCGGTGTTTTGCTACACAACGCATCTCCCGGGTGAGCGCACACGACTGACAGCGGGCGCGTGACCGTCGCCTGTGTCACGGCCTCTGAGGTCGGCGAGCGTGGGTGGGCGACGCGGAGGGCAGAGCATTAGTCATCTCCGGAGGGACGAAGCGCTGATCCCACACCCGGGAAAACGGGAGGCCGCTCATGACTCACGCGGTCAGAGCTCAGGCGCCATTAGAATTAGCAGTGAGCCCGGCGAGTCCTGGACGACAGTCTGCAGAGGGGATGGACGAGGGAGGTGAAAGGGATCTACAACACGCACAGCAGGCCACCAAATGGACTGAGATGTTCCTCAAGTCATCATTACGTACGTCGCAGTGAACCGCTTCAGGAACTGGCGAAACGCGTTCCTTCCCAGTATCCGTAACCTGGGACTGGGGGCGTGGGGGTCTGACACACACCACCAGTCAGCCCGGTCCGTCCGAGTGCCGAATGCATCAAATCTGAACGTGAACCTGACTACACCATGTTATTGTTGTTGGATTCAGAGGTATTCTGTCAAACAAGTAAATATATTAAGTATACTTAATTATGTTTCAATCAAAAACTTTACAACTACTTTAACGATTATTTTCATGATGAATTCATCTGCAGACAATCCAAACATAGGTTTGAAAAACTACATAAAAAGAGATTAACGGCACATACGAAAAAGTCTCGCTTGGATTTGTTTGATGTCCAGATAAAGATTTTCCTGCTAAAATATTAAATAAGAAACAAAATGTTAAGGACTTCAGGACGATGCCTCTTCCTTTCGTGGTGGACAAATGAGTTGTAAAGACCTTTTACTTCAGACAATCCACCGGGCGAGAAGCAGAGTGAGCCTCTGGCACCAGGTCTTCAGGTCCCAGATGGAAGAGTTCTCGTGGAGACAACAGCGCTGGCTCTTCTCAGTCTTCTCAAAGTGAGGACTCCGGGAGTTTGGAGGCAGCGGGGCTCCTCTACTAACTCTGCCCTCCCTCCAGCCCGAAACCCGCACACTCACCTGACTTTTGCGGCCACGGAAGATATCGCGTCGCTCCTCAGGTTCTTCCTTTTGGACACCGCAGTACCCATGCTGAAGTGGAAACGACCGCGGAGAGACACACGCCGACCATTCCACACGCTGACCGGCTGGGGAAGCGACAGAAAAGAGGAGCAGACGCCACGCGGCGGTGGTCGGGGGGGCGGGGCGTACAAATCCTCCGTGTCCCGCGAGACGAGGCGATCAGCATCGTCTGTGCGGAGAGGAAGAGCCGCGCGTGATGGATGCGCTCTGCGCTCCGCTCGGCTCAGCGCTCCTCATCCGACTGAGCCCCCCAGGAAGGAAACGGAGACCATAAAAGGGAAGGCGAGAGGGGGGGGCTCAGTGGAGGTTGAGGAGGTGTGGACACTCGAGCCCACAAGTAATCTCGCAGTTTATCGTCAGCTTTCTCGCGGAAAACCGTATCATCCACGTGGGCGCTGTCTAACCCTCAAGGTGTCCGTATAGAAGCGCACTGTGAAAGCTCCGTGGGATTCTTACTGCGTGCATATTAGACAACAGTCAGATCGGGAGTGAAACATTTGGTTCCCTTTAATAACAGTACATGGACATAGTTATTTGGATGCAACCTCTGGGACCGCACATCTCTTGATGATGTTTATGTCATCAGTGTTTTTGTAGGGTAATATCAGACAGAATCGGTACAATTTGTATACCTTGCTTTCTTTGATGTTTTCTAATGTATGGCAGCGGTCACCTAAGCAGCATAAAACCTGCTGCACATTGTCACGTACACGTTTCATTTCTATGAAGGCAAATAAAACTCAAAATCCCAGAACGCAAATCAGGTCCATGCGTGCGAGCAAAAGTTTGTTTTTCTGAAATTAGGGTTGTAGCTGGTTGTCAGGTGTCGTTTGTGTTTTAATGTTTTATTTCATAATTATTTTTCTAATTCTCTCATTTAGACTTTCAATGCCTTCTTTTTTGTGTGTGCGTAAATAGGCTTCTGTAGTTCTGCGCATGTACAACTCAACAGAGATGAAATCCAGCCAATCCACAGATGAGGTTTGTAGCCAATTAGATGTAGAGAAACGGTGACTGGCTCCGCCCCCCTGACTGTCGAGCCAGGGCTCAAGTTTCGTGACCGTCTTTTGCTTGCACATATTTGTGATTTGCGCACGCGTTGACATTGATTTTCTTTTGTCTCTGTTGAGACGGTAACACGGAGGCGTCTTTTTACCGAGAACGGCCGCCACCGGATCAGCGTGTTCATTATTTGCAGGTGTACTTACTCTATAGACGCATTCTCCTCACCCATGTGCGCGTGGTTAGCCCTTTGAAGCTCGTGTTTGGCATTTTGGCCCAAGTACAAACGCTGTATGAGCCTTGATAGCAACCTGTCAATCAAAAAGGTGGCCACGCACCTAAAGCATTTACTTCATTGTGTTCTGGTTCATTCTACATGGACCATCATTTACTAAATGAACATCATCCTGTAATGAAGAAGACATTAATCTAGAGATTGAGATCATAAACTCATGTTTACAATGAGAGAATAAATCTAGTGAGAAGTGGAGTCATTCTCTCGTAGGCTACATGCAAAAGCTACACAGGAGACGCCCCCTGGCGGCCAGTAGAGACAATGCAGGTTTGACGCACTTTTGGCTTCACTTCTCAGGACTGTACAGTACGTTGCCTCCTGCTGCTCCTGCTATGCTGCAAAACCCAGAAATGGCCACGGTGAGGGGAAATATGGTGTGAATATGAATGGGACGGCACTTGTCTGCTACATCTCACATCCCCATGACAATGTCAAAATATAGGATTTACAATTGAGGACATTTTAGTTTTTAATCGCTGATTAAAACGTCTTCCAGGCTCTTTCCTCATAAGATGAGAGGTCATTGTCAATAATGTAAAGAGGACAAAATAAATACCCACAATTGTACATCATTCATGTCACATCACGGCACCGTGATTTGTTGCACCAAAGTGCTGTTCCATTTGTGTTTACACCATTTAAAGCCCTCACAGACTCTCACACTCGACCACTTATCAGGTGACGTTAGTTAAGTCCCTGAGGGTTAGGGTTTAGGGAGGGCGGCCTATAATTACATAGTACACTAATCAGACAACAAGACACAGGTGGACAGGCACGAGGGCAGCCTGAAAGCTGATTGGTGGAAAACAAACACAAGGGACCATTGGCGAGACTGACGGGACCGATCGACACGTACAAAAAGTGAGCAGAAACCACGGGACGGCAAGCGGGTCTCAAAATGAAAGTGGAGAAAAAACTAAATCAATATCAAGATTGTCCAATCCCAGTGCAAGAGGACAAATAGCCTCGCTTCCACAACGACATGATCAAATGTGTTTTATTATGAGTATGTTGGTACCTGGTCTCATTGTGTGTGTTGCGCTATTGTTCTTATAGATCTGAATAGCTACTTGATGTTTCTCTCTCTGTGTGTAGTTCATCTTCATCTGAAAAATAGGACTGTGCTGGTTGTAATCCGCCACACAGAGCGACAGGTCCAGCCTCTCGTGTTGTAGTAGTACTCTACCTTGTGCCAACACATTAACCCTTTGCCAGGATCCCGTCTCATAGCAACCAGACACAAGCGAAGCTCAGCTGCGCCTGCAGAGCGTTCCCAGCCGGGCTATTTCAGAGACAGCCTGCTGTTCTCAGCTGGGAGAAAACATTTTTGTGGACGAGACCCCCTCAGCTATGGATGTTGTTTGTTTTGTTTTGTTTTTCTAGGGAGATGCTGATTCAGATCTGCGAACCATTTTCAACTGCAGTGCAATGAAAAGTGTTATTAACCCCAACTCAAAAACAGTTTAGTAAAATGTGGTTTGAATGGCGTTAAACAAAGGGAACTCTGGCATTCTTACACCGTGTTGATGAGCTACGAGCTGCAATCGGGCGGCGCTGTGCACAGGAACATTGAGTAAGACTACAGAGTGGTGACTGACAGGAGACAGAGAGAGGCAGCAGCACTGGGTCTATGTCTTCATATGTGTTTGAATAAGCAACTGCCGTATTTGTACTAATGTGCCTTATTACGAATGTCCACAGTCATTTTGAATTAGATTTCACTACATACAGATTATTAAACAGAACGCTCCGGTCTCAATTTGCCTCTCTGCACGTTCTGTGCCTCTTGAAGCGGCGCCGAGAGGAAAGAAATCCTTCACCATCTGTGAACCAACATGAGTTGTGTTGACTGAGATTTCCGTGAAATGGCAACACAGACACTTCCTCAGACAGACACCAGACACGTCTTGTTTAGTGTGCCGGTAACTACACCTACCTCATACTATTTAATCCACCCTGTCATAACACCATCAGCACCTTTAGATTAAGTGTTGATTTGAATAAAGCAATAACAGACTGCCATTAGAGTGTAGATTAACAAATGCAGAGCAAAGTAGACAAAGAGAGGATCGTGTGTCTTTCTTTTCCAGTCCCATCAAGGTGGGCACTGACCCGAGAATCAAGCAGAAAATCAATCCCACAACCAATATTCAATAAAAAAATGCAATACATGCAAAGCTCATTGTGTGGACGTGTTGGCAGACGGACACTTGGCCTGTTACGATCACCAAAGATCCAGACTGAACCTTTAATGTGAACAAAAAGACGTGACTGCGCGTGACTCAGCGTTGGCAACAGCGGAGCCGCGGCGTTGGACGTTCCCTTGCCGGGAGGTTGATCAGGTCCGTACCAAACAAGAGGCTTCTGAAGCATTGAACTCTAAAGGGAATACAGTTCTAACCTACACGGGTAAAACCCGGAAACCAGTACCATGGTCTTTTTGTTGTTTGGTCTATTTCCTGTTGTAGTTTGAAGTTCTTACCTCCTGTGTCCAGTTTGGCGTTACTTCCTGTCGTGGTCCTTTTCCCACCGGCTTTCCACCACACCTGTGTGTCTTTAGTGGATCAGCCTCTTGTGCATTTGACCTTATTTTTTCCGTTTCCTTCCCCCCCTTTTTCTCCCAGCTTTTGTTATCAAAGCTCATTTTCCTTTCAATTCAACCCGCCAGCATCAAGTCCTGCATTTGGGTCCTTCTTTGATCTGACACCGGACCACCAGGAAGAGGTGGGGGGGCGCTCACCTACAGGGCGTGAGGATGCACGGTGAGGAAGAGTTCATCGCACACTGTACGTGAGCATCAGCTCTCAGACTGTCGTACTTTGACCGAACACCAAAGCTGCCTTCTTGTCTTCAAATATTCCCATTAGGGTTCACATGAACTCAGCACGCATCTCCAACATGTCTTCCAGACTAAACGAAAAACCAGGCTGTTTGTTTGTGCAATATGATCTTTTTCTGGTTCCATTGAAGTTTGACCGCAGTGATCACACAGAAATACTTGGAACGACCTAGGCGGCGTTTAGGAAACCAAACTACATCCTTGCCAAAGAAGGAAGATCACGGTTTGGGTTGAAATCAAATTGAACTCAACATTGAGTTTTGATTCCACGCAGAACTCAAACACTGGTCTCCTGTTATCCTTGGAACGTGTTTGTGCTCCACTACAAAGTTTCCTGATTCAGAAATATCACATAACAAGTGGGCGAGGTCATCGTTTGTAAGCTGCGCTTTTGAAGCCTCATTTTGGCCGTCGAAAAAAATAAAATGGCAAAACCTTGATCAAGCTTGATTAAAGCTGCACACGTACACTGAAAACCTTCTCTTTTATTTCCGTCAAGAGTAAGGACCACCTTCACAGGCTGCTGCATACAGATGTAACTGCCATGTTTTATTGGAGTAATAAATCCCTTAAGTGCACGGGCGAAGAGTTGAGCTCTCTTCATCTAATTCACCAACGCTGCACGCTGTCAGAAAGCAAACAAGTTATAGTTCCGTCCCCCGAAACCACACAGTCACGGGGGAACACCCATCTGTTGCTGGACTGTGAAGAGATGGTGTTCTATGGCAAGAAGGTATATGACTCAAATACCCTTGTTTTCATTGTCAATTACCCCACAGCAGCAAACAGAACCAGGCCTTCACTTCAACTCCTCACCAGGTGTAGATAGATGGTATAGACGACCCTCAACCCAGCCCCCCCCCCTCATCGTCCTCCTCTATACCATCCCCTCGCTCCTGTTCCCCCTCCGGCATGCACCAACAGTGAGTGGAGCACGTCAACAAACTCGACTACACAAATATTTGAGCTGCATTCGGCTGGTGTTTGTACATTTCTTCTATTTACTGTGTGTGTCTCCAACACCTGTCCACGGTGATAGTTCTCTAGCACCCAGGGGAACGCGTTCACACACGAGGACTTGCATCCCTACATAAGCCCTTGTGTTGCTAAGAGGTGTGAGCATCGTGCAGGAGAAACTCCGTAGAGACGAACACATCTTGGCTACGCACCTTTTGCCAGGAAGATGGAGGTTATACAAGTAGAATTAAAGCTTTCAGGTCCGTCACTTGATGCCATTGACGTTTGGACAGAGAGGCCTGTAAACATGCAGCATAATTATTTGATTTATACTTTTATTAAATGCCGTTTGCACTTGTCCCCTCACGTCCACGTCTTCTGGTGGAATCAGCCGGATGCCGTTGGTCAAAAAAAGTGAATGGGTTACAATGCATTAGACAAATCTACCCTCTTGATGATGAGTGAGATAAGCGCTGAGCTGCTGTAACCCACGCGGGGCAATGAGATATAAGCTACGACAGGGATCCTTCCTACATTACATCTGTCTGTTTCTGATGTGGATCAATTAGGCGACATCAAAATATTTTACACTGCTATTAGTTTTTTGAATCACTCTTTCAGAAAATGATTCTCAACACACAGAAGTGTGCCACAGGTGCACAGTGGGGGCCAAAAGGGCTCAGCTGAAGAAAAGAGCAGCAGAATTCTGGGGCAAGAGGGACGACAAAACGTCACATTGAGGTACGTTTCCACTCAACACAGCGGTTAAGGAAGTACAGAGTAAAGACCATTCTTTCCCTGATTTGACTTTTTATCTGGTTCGCTTGCTGCTTTAAACGTTACTCGTTTGATACCGAGCGTCTCCAACGTTACACAGCCCTGCATCTTAATAATTTAGACGCATTCCAATAGAGCGGACCTGTCGCGCTGCGGACGTGCATTCATCAGACACGTCATTCCCAGTTTGGTCGTGTCCAACGCTTGTTGTATGGAGATGAAGGGTCGCTGCAAGCCCGGCTTCAGCGAAGGGGCCGCTTTAGAAATGTCACACTGATATCTGTCGTCTACGACTCAGGCCCAGTTGCTGCCAAAAAATAAAAAGCTTTTGCCCAGAATGAAAGGCGGCGGTATGAAAAGTGTCAGGTCTAGGACACAAGTGAACATGTGAAAACACTGCAGCCAGAGGCGGGACGATGTGTGTCATGTGGTTTTATGAGCAGTGTTCTAACTGCACCCAAATTATGACTTTTATACAATATGAAATATCTTGAAATAATAGATGAAAGAACATAAAAGCTATTCATATGTATTTTAATTATGTACAGTGATCTAATGTCCCTATAGCTGAGTTTTATTATTTATTCTGTTGTATGTTGTGTGCTAAATACAATGACGTATCACCCTTGACCATCAATCATGTGCATCCATTAACACCTGTAGCCACCGACGCGGAAACTTGAACACTGGACAAACAAGGTTTTGTCTTTGGTTGCACATCAGTTATGCCCTGAATGTCTTCTGTTCATCCTCTCCATCCCAGTAGGGGACTTATTTCACTGAGGAATAGCCGCTCACAAAGTTCCAGTAATTTGGTGATGAATTGTTCCCAATTAAAGTCCTCTGGCAGATTGTTATTTACAGTAAAAGCTTTTATTATCAAGCAGCTAAATCAGGAGATATTGGGTTTTCATCGGTAGTAACTTACACTGACTCCTTTACAGCTGACAGTAAAATACAACAAACAAACAGGGTAGAAACTAAAACACTCAAGGTTGAGCTTCCTGTCGTCCTGTCGGCTCTACAGCACAGGCCGCCAGTCTCACAACACGCGCTCGAAAGGAGGTCGTCGCGGGTCGGCCAAGGCCGCCAAGACATCGCCGGCAACCCGCTCAGAGGGATTCGGGAGCATTTGGCCCGACCTCGGAGAGGGTCATTCTACGGGGTTTGACACTGAGTGTCCAAGGAGAGAGAGGCTCAATACGTATCAGACTTGTGATTGCCTGGTGAACGGATTGTAGGGTGTAAACGATCACCCGACAATCTGTTATGTGGAGCCGATTATCCTTCACAGGGTTTTAGGTATTGTTCATTCTTCAAGGTCAGACAAGCTTTTATAATCATTGAAGGAGCATCTAGTGCTGCTTTATTCCATCCGGTGGTTGGACTCAAGGTGGAGACCCTCCGTTCACAAATTAGCAGTCACTAGTTCACAGGATTATCTCAGGCCCCACCTTTTATCTGGAGAAACCAGGACAAAGTGTCTGCACATGCAGGAGAATCCACGCGTCCATCTGCACATTGAGCTGCTTTTGCATCCGGGCTCCACACTACTCTGACCTTCCCCAAGGACGCCGCCGTCCAATCCAATCTCCATAACTTGCTGCTCGGGAGTAAACGTCACGTGCAGCCGTTTAAATACAACTTCCCTGCCCGTCCCCTTCTTGCCCCCTCGTCTCATCCACCACTGAGCCAACACCACCGGGTGATGGATGGGGCCCCTCGGACTACCGCCACACACCGCAGTTTGCTGCCATTTAATGGGCACGGCAAGCCATCTGATTGGAGGGCGGGGCAGCGAGATGGGGGAGCGGGGGCCCAGGGAGGATAGGAGGGGGGGGGGGGCACACTGATGGAGAGAGAGAAGCAGGGTGCTGTTCCTATCTGTACTTTCACAGTCTGCAACAGCCCAACAAGGTGCACCTTGTCCCGGCGAGGCCGTGCCTGCTGCCCGTGTCGTGTGGGAGGAACGTGGCTCCAAACTGAGCTCATCCAGACATCAGATCACATCCAGATCCAACACAAAAGTGACCATTTTGGGTCTCTATGTGCTTATAGACGTGGTCTGTTTTCTGACTTTTGGGTGCAAAGAGCTGCCGTACAAATGACAACCCGTCTGATTGAATTCATAAACCAAACTTTCTGATTTCTGATTTAAATTAGGTCAGAGATCCATCTGTTTGACAAACGTTTAGAAAATCTCCCGTTCTTCTTCTAAGTCTTGAAAAATGCTGTTTCTCTCATTTTAGTGCAATAACTCAGCAGTGAACTTATCGACTTGTTGCGGCTATTTCCTGCAGCGTCGCTGCCGTCGATCTCCGTTTGACTGATGTCTGCCGAGAGAATTAGGCAGGCCTCCCATTAGCGACTGTCGGGTCTCATCCTGCTCGTCTCTCAAGAGACACCAACTAGATCATGTTGACCTAAATATCCAGGCACACTGTGTCGCCGCCAGCAAACGCTCCCATATCCCCTCTCGGCTAGAAACATGAGATTTGTATATGAATGTAATGCTCATCGATAACAAGCGGCCAATAGGTCGATCGGTTTAGGTTAATTGGTGACTCTAAATTGCCCTTATGTATTTGCCATCTGATGGGTTCGTATCCATTGTACAAACACAAATGCCACGCTTGAAATGAACACTATACTCCTTTAATCTGCTCCTTGTAAATTAAATAACGAGGGAATAACAGATTCCCGGCCATGAAACAGCTGAGCAGCCAATTGTCCAATTGCTTTTGGTCCCTTAATAAGGGGGGTTGTTATTCCTACACGTTCACCTGATGCGGATGTACATACTCTCAACCTAAAGCTGAAAGTCTGCACTGAAAGCACATCTGGATTGATTCATTTCAAATCCATTGTGTTGGTTTACAGAGCCCAACATTTTACAAATGTTTATGCTTCTAAGTGTAAATTCAATCTTCGCCGCCCCGCAATATATGATGGGATGTGCTGTGCCACAAAGGCTCGATCACATGTGGGCTAGTGGTCCATCCAGGGAGATGTGGTAGTTTCGTCGCTGCAGAGTGACGTCACTAACACGCGTCAGAAATACGTAGCTTAGTGAAACGCCGCGGTTGTCTTTTCCTAACTCCTCATGAAGTCTCCTAACCATCTTTCCTTTCCTTCCCGACCCTGTGACGTTTTCCACAGAGGTCAAGGAATAGTGGTTAGGAATAGATGTTAGTAGGTCATTTTTGGACAATTTGAATCTAGCCATTTCCTTCAAAACGCTGCCATGCCGGCTGCATTTGGAGGAGCCGACGGGATCTAATGGCCGAGCCAAGTGACGCACGCTGTAGACGAATGCGTCCTGATGAGGGTGCAGCCGACCAAAACGATACACAGCCAAGTCCTCCTCGGTTTCACTCGTCCTACGTCATTTGCATCAACACATTCAGCTCAGCGATTGGCTGAGACCACAACTGGAACGGTCACACCTCCTCAAACCGCACCCCCTACCTGATTTCCTACCTGACCACCGCGATCACCTTATATGGAGTTCTAGCAGTCAGCTTCCTGTGCTCTCAACTCTTGCACAACACGTGCAATGACTGAAAGGAAAAACAGTTTATTGGCTCTCTGTGAGGCTTTTACGATTCCTTTTCTTCACACAATCCCAGTGAGCCCGCGTCAAAGTAGGTTCTACTTTATGGTCTATTTGACTATAAGTGGGACCGTTTAACCAAACAAACATCATGTGGAGTGATTGAGACTAGAAAGTCACGTTTACAATGTTAACAGTCGTGACTGCTGTAATAAATCAATGGAGAAGTGGAGTCATTTTCTCATGGAGATCCATACAGTCGGACGTAAGCAGTAGAGAGAATGTTTTAATTCATTTCCTCTACTGGCTCCATTTGACAGAACCAGAGATGGCAGCCGCTTTCAAACCAACCCGGGCGATGGTTCGGCCTCCAAACGCCCTGATTTGATCAGATGTACTGCTGGTTGTAGTGTTAAGTGAATAAGTGCAGATTCTGTCTGTGTATCACTGGATAATTCCTTAATTAGAGTTACACCAGAGTGCTTGTTTACGGCTGCTTGGCGCTCAGCCTTTCGATGACGATATTTTTAGTGGCGAGGCGCCTGACACCCGTTTGCCCTTAATGGATTTAAAAGGAATATTCCGACCTTGGATCGTGTAATACTAATGTGCAGATTATGCTTTAATGGTGTGTGTCGGAGCAGGTGCCATTTCCCAGTGACTTTAAACAACCTCCAAACAAGTGGAAGTTGTTCACTACTGACGTTTGTTGTCTGTGACCAGAATAAAGCTCCATTAATACTTCTCATCCAAACCGGGCCAAGAGGACTCAGCACCCTGAAACCATCACAGACGCCTACTTCATCACAACATTATGAACATTCAATCAATGCAATGTGCACATTTGTATCATTTCATCTTATGTTGTGTATAAGTTTCATATATTAAACCACTGCTCCACAGTATTTCATGCCTCAGATTGACATGATTTTCCTTAATATGTATTTATTGATTATTTTTGGAGGAGATCTGAGATTTCTACGACTGCTTCCCTGTAATAACAGATAGTATGACAGTAAGCAACTTGAAGAGCAGCGCTATAAGCTAAATGCTAATATGCTCACAGTGCTGATTGTAATAGGCTTGTTGTGGTATTCTATTGGTATTCTTTTTTACCCTCTTCATATCTTAGTCTTAGTCCATCATTTGGCACAGATGAGGCTGAAGAGGTGAGATATTGACCAGGCGACGGCACCGTGGTCGGTAGGATACACTGTGTGCGAATCATTAACATTAACCACTGCAACCATCACATTAACCACTGTGCTCGTATTTATCCATTAAAATAGTTACTAACCATTATTTTTTTAAAGGTATTGTTGGGGTGTTTTTTCCAAGTTGAATTTACAGTCGACTACTGGAATATGTGATACTTTATTTAGATTTAAGAAGGTACTTTATGTGGTGTGTTTTTATTTGGATATAGGGCCTGTTTAAATACACAACTCGACTGTAACCCACCTGTGATGGGAGGTTACCATTCTTTTATAAATGCAATCCCATCTTCCGTAATCTGAAAGACTCTTCCGTACTAATCATTACCAATAAAATAAGCAACAACATAGAGAACAGAGTAATGTTTTACCATCAGGGTCAACCCTGAACTCTGCACGGAGTCTCTACGTCTCCGTCAACAAAGCAATGTTCTCCTGTTAAAAACCACTGGGGCAGAGTGACATAGTGGCCGTACAGCAAATAACAAGTTCCAATTTCCATTTCTCTGCAAAGGGCAGAAACGGATCACTGTGTGAGGGCCCCAAACCTCTGCTTCTCCACCATGAGAGAGGCAGACAAACCTCCAGCAGCTTTATGTGATGTCTGTATGTTTGTCACATGATCGTGAGTCCTTGGAGAATAGGCTCCTCCCATCGAACATAAACGCAGTCCATCGCTGTCAAGTTGATGAGAGGTTTTATTTGGAGTCAAAAGGCTTTGAAGTGTCATCGGAGGCTCTCTTAGTGCAGACTTGACCAATCTGTTGTCTTCTGGTTGGACAGAACTTTTTTCATTTAAAAATGAGGATTAAATACATTTTGATTATGTGAGATATACTGTATATACTATTCACATGACTTTACGTACGTATTGCTACAAATGGTGTAAGAGAGGCCTGAAGTGTGACATGACTGTCAATCACGCCTGTGTGGGGCCCCAATTATTTCCTTTGACAAAGTCCCTCATTTTGTGATCCAAGATGTTCGAGCTCTATTTAAGGAAATCAGTATTGGTCAGAGTCGAAAACTCCAGGTATGTGTTTCTAAAATAGTCAAAAGCTCAGCTAATGTTCTTCCTCTGGACCTTGGGGGTGTCGAATTTGATTATCAGTCACCTGGCAGCAAAGAGCAAATACCCCTCAAATAAAAACTCTCGAAAAGCACAAACCCACAAATCTGTCACTTTATTAATAACCAAAAGTGTGAGCTCATCACAGGTGTTCAGACATTCTCAAGGTTACTGAACCAGAAGCTTTTAAAGTTCAACGTTAAGAAAACTGCCGCACTGCACAATCAATACTCATCTGCGTTGACCAGCACAGTTGATGCTTGTGAGCACCTTGAATCCAGCCGCCGAGGTCAATCTGCCCCCCCGGGCCCCGCTGAGAACCTCAACGCTGCACGTGCGCGTTCTCTGGTGATAAGCGCGGGTTGCTGTTTTTAGACGTCTGACGAGACGCTGACGCATATCGACCCCCCTCCTCCCGACTCCTCAGCATCACTGAACCAAAAATAGACTCAGGTTCTGTGCAGATTCTGTGTCTGACGTTTTAACAGAAGAAGAACAAGGGAAGGTTTACCTGGGATTTCTTTTATTTGAGAAATGAAATGAAGCGTTTTATTTATTTTAGTTCACTCCGACATAGCAGTTAAACAGAAGTTAGAATTATGCAACAGAAAAGGGAAACATAGCAATGAAGTACCTACATATTCAGATTCTTGATAGCTGTGATGCTTTCTGAAGAAGCCAAACAAAAAGGCTGCAAGTGAAGCAGAATAAAAAATCGGGTTTAAACCGCTCATTAAATTTAAAGCAATATTAGGTTCGCCCCATCAACCTCCATCCACCTGTCAATCAAATGATAAACTGCTCCAGGGGTCTAGAGGGAGAGATGTCCTATTACTATGTAAATACTTCCAAATTACCTCACATTCCCATCAGCGCCGTGAAGCCGTAACGTGAACCGATAATAGACGTTCATATTCCACCGCTGCCTGCGGTTTATTATTTCCTTCTCTTTTACATGTTGTAGCTCCGTGGCTGAACTCAAGGGCCCCAAAGGATTCAATTCCTCTTGACTCTGTTGCTGCTCCATGTCAGCTTTTACCGTCAGAGGATTTGTAAACTAATATAAATTTGTATCAATGAATACAACTTCATATCTTGAGTCGATAATTAAACAGGCCTTATAAACGCAACGTTAAAGGTTGGATCGCTCTGATGTCGGCATGCTAAACGCAAAGCTGAAAGCATCTTGTTTTAGCAGTAGGACAGGAATGATCGCACGCGCTATGGAAGGTAACTTCTGCTGTGAAAGCAGCCGGAAAAACAAACGGCAAATGAACGTGAGGCAGCCAAGAAATAAAAGACTTGAGCAATGCAACGAACACAATGACGGAAAATGAGTGATGCTAAAAAGTCATCAACTAAGTGACGGATAAAAGAAGGGGCAGCGTGAGTATACCGTTTTTTTCTAGTGATGATTGAATTAAAGCAGGACGTGATGGAGTTGGAGGAAGAAAAAAAAAAACGGGTCACTTGGCACATTTATCCGGTTTGCCGTCTCGCCTGCACGCGCCTGACGTCTCAAAGGGCCGACTGGCGGGGCGGCGAGCCACGTGCCGAAGCCCGAGGGATTCGCAGCGACCTGCTTACCTGTGTGACCCGCTGTGCTTCACCTCAACAATATATAAGAGCAAAAGCCCCCGAGAGAGAAGAGCAGCCGCAGGAGGACGACCAGCGCTCAGATGGAGATGAGCAACGGCACTCCTACAAATAAAATCAAGGCTCTCTCTGAGCGGACGTGGCTAATGACGTGTCGGTCTTCATTGGTGGTTAAAAGGAACAACGTGAACGCGTGAAGCCGCGTTTGACTTTCCTCATTTGTCCGTTGCCGCAGTGAATGACGTCCCCCCGCTTTGAGTCAAGTCTGAAGCGGGAAGATGGACGACGTTTATGGCGCTAGTTAGCTAACCATGCTATGTCCTTCATGCTAACCGTTTCCTTAATTTAAGCTACACGGGCCCGTCGCTGAGTGGCAGCGACTTTAATCTAAATTCTTTTCTTTTTCGGGGTGTGAGTTGCTAAGAGGCTGGTGTTAGTTGTTCAGTCGGTACGGCGAGCTGAACTACCGCCGTCAAAGGTCGGCTGAGCAGGACGCCATTTATTGGTTCATCTCTCGCTCCGTTGCAAACTGGAGTTAGAAAAAGACAGTAGTTAATTTGACCAGTTTTAAGCCGGGACAAGCAGAGTGGCGTTTTGTCCCCTTACATCGGAGAGTCATCATTGATCGCTACGGGCAAATTCTCCCAAACCAAGCACCTCACATCTTTACTATCCAGATTTAGAAAAAGCTTTACAGGTGAGAGGAAGCAGCTGTCCCTTAATGTTTATTAACTATGGTTAAGAATATACCCTCAGGCAGGCCTGAAGGCAAAACGTATTATATTATATATAAAATATTAGCTCTCTTATTAAGCTAGTTTGTTCCTTTTATTGTTTCGTGTGTTTGAAGTGTTTTTTCCACCTCTCTCCTGGCAACACCTCGTCTACAGACAATAAGTCACATCACCGAGTCACATCGTGCCCTACATCCACACCGGTTACCGGTAAGCATCTGCAGAGCAGCCTTACAAGCTGGTTCCTCCAGGGTTTTTATGCACACAGAGAACCTTCCGACACCATGTTTCTCATGGCTCACCGTGCTGCTGTCAGTAGCTTTTATTCACATCTTTCTAACGTCGTAAACCCTGATTTCACAATGACAGAAAAACTGAACAGAACCAGATAAGTATTGTTTTTTGTTTACTTCATATGATGAAGGAGACTTATTGATGACATTTGACAGATTAAACCCAATAATCAGGTCAAGTGTGTCAGTGGCACATTTCTAAATTTCTATGTTTCAAGCAAAGTGGTGGTAATACACATTGCTAATGTGACCCAGATCTACTGAAGACTGTGATCATGGGTCAGCATGCCGGGTCGCTGTGGGCGTGTCACTTTTAAAAAAGGGAAAATATCAGAAAATATACATAAACACTGTTGTCTCAAGTGAAAAAATAACTTGTAGGTAAGAATCTTTAGTCATTAGTGTGACGCCACGCGAGTCAAATTTGTGTCTTTGTGTCAAGAGTTGGGGCTGCAAGTCTCTACTGCTTCCTCCTGCCTCTCGATGACTTCTTCCGCCCGGCTTCAATCAGCCTGCTGCTGCGGCGTTTGATCTCAGCGCGGGACGGAGCGCTGTCCTCTTCACCGTCGCTGAGATGGGGAGCGTCTGTGAGGCGGAGACACTTGGTTAAGACAGATGGCCTTTGAAATTGGAGCGTTGAATGCAATTCCTGAAATATACATACATATACCTCTATATTGTGTATATATATATATATATATACACACACACACACACAGTATAGCGTATTCACCACAACATCTCAGTTGACTAACCCAGCTACCAGGAAAGCAAAGCCCAACTCAGCAAAGGAAAAGTAGTCTATTGTCTATTGGTAGCAGGTTCTCCTGGGTTTTATGGGCCGAGGGAAAAGGGCCTTTGTTACACTCGCCTGTAGGGATGCTTAGTGCCTTGGCGTTCCTCGACTCCATCGCGTTGAGCTGTTCGCATAAAGTGTAAACCTGAGGAGGAAGAAGACGCAGAGGCAAAGGTGGTGGGGGGTTAACAGGCTTAGCAAAAAACGGCTCATGGGCGTACCGATGAAAAACTTTTAGGAAAAAGGCGGACGCAGCTGAAATTTGAGGTAAACAAAGTAACTTCTATCCAGTCAATTTGTTCATTCGATGGGGGAGACACGTGCTGTAAATCAATATTCTCAGGGACAGTCTGTGCAACATTTGGGTATCTTAGTGTTAAAGGACCAAAAAAAACTAGAATAATAACATCAGCAAACATCATACACAACACATTATACCTGCAGCATCTTTTACCAATAAAACAAGAAAGGTAGGAGAGAATTGCAGCACCGTCTCTTGGTCCAAGCCGCTGTCAGCTTCCTGCTCCGATGCTCTTTGTAGTAACATCGGCAGACGGGCTCTGATGTCCTTCAGTTTCTCCATGCTGTCGGTAGGGGACTCACTGGACAGCCCCTGAAAGACATCGATGGACAATAAGCAAACTACAGCGCTGTGACGCTGACAAGAAGCCGACTAGAACAGGAAGCTCCAAAGAGAACCATCCGAATATGACGCGAACAACGAGACGTCCGGACCTCTACGGGGACGCAGCTCATCCTGAAGTGCAGGTTGTCGACCCCCCGCTCCGCAGTGTCCAACAGGGCCTGAGACCGCTTCAGATCGGCCTGCAGTCGCTGAACACGCAGCGCTTTCTCATCCTGCTCGGCCTTCACTTCTGCCCTCAGCTCGTCTGACCTAAACAACAACAACAACACAGACAGGGACAGCACTACTTACTATACTTACAGCATACTAACAGCAGGCTGCCGACTGTATTAGAAATATTAGCTTAGCGAGTTCACTACTGAATCACGACCGCTACCAACTGCTTGAGAATTGCGGCTTGATTGTCCATCAACGCAGTATGCAACCAGCTGATTCCTCTCTGACGGTACCTCATGGCTGAAGGTGTGAACTTGAGCTTGGTGTGCTGGAGCTCCAGCTCGGCGAAGGCTTTGGCCCCCTGCCTGATCTCGTCCTGGTACCGGGTCACCTCGGCGAGGAGCCGCTCCTCGGTGGCCCACAGAGACGCCACTCTGGGACCTATTTCCTGTTGAAGGAGCCGCACGGAGAGATCAGCGGCCTCTAGTGGCGAGCCGGCAGGTTGCTCCTCACAGAGCGCTCTCACGGCGCCGCGTCACAAGGAGAACCACGGTGGTCTTACGGTAACGTTAAAAAATGAAAAGGCTCTCTGCATGGCCAGTGTTTGGTTTTTGTCCTTTCTGGGCTACCGTAGAAACGTGGTGATGCAACATGGACTCACTTGAAGAACAATTCTCCATTACAGCCCAGTATAGATAAAGAGGACATCATCTCTTCCATTTCTGCCATAAATATCCATAAATACAACAGTTTTATTAAGACGGACAGGCAAATTAATTAGGCCATCATTTATTAGTAATGGGCCCGGCTTCCTGTCACCAATTTCTCCGGCATGTTTTTTGTGCATATTTGCAGCTTGTCACAGTGCAAAAGAGGCAATACTAATAATAAATGGACAAAATGTGTCTTAATAAATCAACAAATCAGCAAATGCGATGCTGACTGCTCTGATGCTCACTGAATTCCTTAAAATTAGACAATGTCTCCCTAAAAGAAAGAGTTTGGTGAATGTGCTTTCTTACTGGGAGTTGGATGAGTAGATCCATACCTCTGTAACGTCCGTGGGATATGAATGACACATGATTGACTGCATCATTCAGCTCGCTTAGTTTTAGGGTTGGTTCGAGTTTTCTAGCACCTCATTTGTTGCCTGGCTTCTTCCCACTGACTCTGGCTGAATCGTTTCGCTGCATCTGACCAAGAAACTCACTAAAAGCACAAGGATGAGGATCTACCTGCACATGACAGACGCCCAGAGCTTCTCGCAGAGCCTCCATGTCCTCCACCAGCTTCCTGTCGGACTGGGAAGCGCCACTGACGTCACAACGCTGATGATCTGCAGAGGGCAACACTCGATTACACAACTCTTTTATGCTCACATTGTTGTGACATACAGGCGCTCATAATGCTCCAAACCCCTGATGTACATGTATTAGTGTTGATAAAGTATTCTTATAAAGTCTCCTGCAGCCCAGCATCATGTTCATTTAGTAAATGATGCTCCTATGAGACTTACTGTGACTGACAGGTCTCCTATACGTAAACAGCGTCTTTACTTTCCTTCTCCGGATTCTAAATAGAGTAAAATGCTCTTTATTGAATTGAATTAAATGTTGATATCAGATAAAAGGAGGTGAAGACACATATCCCTGTCTACAATGGAGCTGAGGTGGAGCAAGTTAGAGAGGAGCCTGTAAAGAGCTTAAGCGATATTAAAAGACATCGACCTGTTGTTTCTTTTCTATGCAGTAAATTGGGACACAATCTGACTTATGTTGTTCATCCCAGTCGTACACTGAAAAGGTGAATGAAACCTTGTAAGCTGATAAGCAGTGACACAGGATGTAACTGTAGGTTGTTTTATTGTGAACATAATTAGATGGAATCCATCTGCCTTGTATGTGCACACAGTGAATTAAGATTCTTCTCAATTCCAGGAAACTGTAAAGTTTAGACATGTACGAATACCTGCCTCTGCAGCGCGGGACTACAGTACCTGTGACATGAAATGAGTGCGCTCCTTCTTCCTTTTCTTCATCACCATCAATTTCCTGCATGAGAAAAATGGCCCGGCAACCAAAAAAGCAGCAGAAACAACTTATTTTTAACAAAGCGATTCATCTCATTTGTCTTCACCCAAGAAGTAGTTCCTTTTCCTTCTTACTCGCCCTTTCTGATTCTCGGTGTCCTGTTCAGATTCCTTTCTTCTGCATTCAGTTGGTCAATCTTCATTTCTCCTTTCTTCCTCAGCAACTCGTCCAACCTGCCCTGAGTGGCAGAAAGAGAGAAATAACAACAAGAAAACCATGTTTCAAATGACTTTAACAACTCTGCTTATATAAATACAGCGGCCCATCAGGGTTTTCCTCTACCAGAGCACCGGCGGACTGACCAGCCCCCCCGCACTGTTTGCCACCTCTGCAATGTGACAGGTGTCAGAAAGAGACGATTGATGGTTGTCATCAATCACCACACTCACACAAATAAGTTGTACTTCTTCAGGCCGCTAATTTCATAAGATACGGTCGATGGTGCTGAAAGGAGAGCTTCAACTTGTGCGGCCATTTTCAATCCAGGTTCCTTCATATATCAGGATAAAGGCAATGCAGACTCCCGTCACAGCCGCTGTGGGGGGCTTGCGCTGGGCGTGGTGGTGGGGCGGTCTCACCTGTGAGCTCTCCAAAGCTGCTGCTTCTGCCTGGAGCTGTCTGCTTAGTCTCTCCACCTCTGCCCGTCCGGTGCTGACGGGCGTGCTCTTTGCGGCCGCGCGCCTGCTCCATCTCACGGACCTCCTGACCACATTACAGACCACAAGCATCGGCTCAATGACGCGGTGGTGGTTTACATTAGATTCATCCAATACGTGCGTCTTCCTTACAGCTTCTCTGGTTTCCTGACCAAAGGCTATTGTGTAATGTTTCATCTACTTTTGTAACTGAAAACACATTAAGAAATGTGTCAAATATGTCAAGTTGTACTTGATAAATCGGCTGGCTAGTTACTTCCTGTTAGAAACAAGACTGCACACTGCTACAGGTGTCCTGGATCCACTGGAGTAGCTGCAGTAAATAAAGACAGATAGTTATTGAAGCTCTTTAGCTGATGAGCCTGAGCTCAACAAGGCAAAGTGTGATTAGACGTATCGCTGACATGTCTGCAGACATCGACAGCGTGGTTTCAGTTATCGGTGTACTTTCATGACATTATGTAATCCCCTTTAGTGTAAATAGAAAAAGTATCTCCATATTGATAAGCTACTATCGGTGAAGTCCTTGACTACCGCCTGCTTTCAGCGTATCCAACAGCAGAGCTCACCTGCTGCAGGTGGTCATGGATGTGCTGGTAGGTCTTTTGGAGTTCCTTCGCCCGGTGACCTTCATTCTCATCTTGTCAATGTTGTTCTCCAGCTGCCGTTTGCGCTGATATTAAGTAAATGAAGGGAAAAGGCCGTAGTGTGTTATCAACAATATGACGGGACAACTTGAAATGTAAGGCCGGCAAGGCAAGTTTATTTGTAGAGAACATTTCAACAACCAGGCCATTCTAAGCGTTTCACATTAAACGGTTAAAACCATAGAAATTAATAGAAAGGGGAAATTTAAAAACAATTAAGAAAATGGATTGAAACATTAAAACAATTTTAACAAAAGCTTAAAATAGCTTTATGTAACTAAATACATCTAGCGTGAGCTGGACGTCCAGCTTGGTGAGACGTGCGTCGCATATTTAGTTGATAGTACATTTTTACAAAAATAGTCTACCAAATTGGAACATGTCGGTGGGGGCGAACACCAAATGATTGAATGTGTATTTAAATCTTGTCTCCGCAGGGGAAGTACCATCCGGTACAGAGCGGGGCGACGATGCAGCAGCACATCTGGAGTGGATGCTCCAGATACAAAAATGGACACTGCATTTAGAGGAAGTATTCAAATCAATATGTGTTTGCTGGGGGGGGCATACATGTTTCCACAGTACCCCGGCCTTCAGCGCCATCCAGTTGTTTTCATGCGCCGTCGTTTAAACTGGCATTCAGTGCATTGGTACCATTGATAAGTACACTGGTAACTGGTGAGTGACTCTGCCGCTGCATTAAATGTACATGAACTCAACGTCTCCCTCATTCCAGGCATATTGCAGCCAAACGTGTGACGCTGGCAGCACCGGTGTCCTTAGAGGGAGCGCGGGTCTGTCATCATGCCCCGACTTAGCACACAGACTCAAGGGGGCAAGTTGTGTGCGTCACTGCTTCTATGTTCACATGCGCTCTTCACCTGCTCGCATGAGTCTTCACCGTTGTAACCAGGTGGCCTGACGCTTTTGTCCCTCAGCGTCTTCCGCAGCAGCTTCACCGCGGCCTCCTTTTCAGTCACGGCGAACCGTAGTCGGTTCTGCTCTCTGATCAGACGTTGATTTCTAGCCTCCGCTTGTTTGATTTTTTTCTGAATGACATAAGGATAAAACAATAATTGATAATGAAAAACGTTTTTCCCACTGCTCATTTAGGGAGTCGGGGTCTTGTCCTGGTTGAGGAGTGCGAGGTCAGCAAGCGCCAACCAGGCAAACGGGTCTGATAAGGATGAGAATTAGAGACACAATGTTTTTCCTGATGTTTGGTCAGTTGTTCTCCTGCCTTTGCAAACGCAGCGCGGATACTTGTGATCTGACAAATAAATCTACCAGGACGAGAGAAGTTGTTTGGCTGAATTCTTGCAGTTTTGATCACGTTTTTTCATAATGCATCAAATATGAGCTCAACGTGTCGCTTTTTAAAAAGGTTTGTTTTCGAATGGGGAGTTGTTGCAGTACCTTCAGTTGACTGTCAGACCATTTGCTCGCAGGTTGGTGGAAGTCGTCCCTGACCGGACCTGCAGCTCCGTCCTTCGCCTCAGACACTTTCTCTGGAAATGTAGACGGTGCTTTGTTCAAGATGGATCATCTCGAATCGCCACTAATGGCCAACTAAATGCTAACGTGTATAATTCACATTAACAGTATTTAACTTAAAGCTGAGAGGTTACGGTTTAGTGTAATACCACCAAATCAGCTGGAGTCATTACATTTGTATTAATTGTTTTACTGGACAGTTGGCTAACGTTACAAACTGCCCGATTGAGGAAGCAGTGACGTCATGTTTGGTTAGCGTTAGCTAACGTTACAAACTGCCGAAGCAGTGACGTTGTTTAGCGTTAGCTAACGTTAGCTAATCTGTAATGCAGCTAACCGTTAGCTACCGTAATATGAATAATTTTTTAACAAAAGATGGACTTGTTGCTAATGTTTTGTCGCAGGTTAACCAACTTGGTTAACCGAACTAACGTTATAGAAATGACCTGAAAGACATTTTAAGTGGGGAAAAAGAAGAGGCGCGCGTTTATTCACCGCAGTCTTAACATCTGTTAACTGGATTAACTTTTTAAATACCTGAGGCTTTGCTTTGAAGACTTGGATCATTCATCTTTGTAATGCCGGGAACTTATTGTCCATTTTAACACGTCGTCTTAAAAAAAAGTCTAAATATCTCAGCCAGCCGTCACCTTCAGGCCGAAGGGAACTCAATTCAAATGTAACAGTGTTTCAGTTGCTAACGTTGTTTCCCTCTTGGTTACCGTTTCTACGCGTGTTATGCTTTTCAATTCCAGCAACTGGTTAATAGTAGCTGAAAACTACGGACCGTTAACCATCACAACTTGTTTTGAAACAACGGCTCCCTGACTGTTGGACAGAAGCAGGAGTCTATTGGTCGCGTGAGCATGAAGGAGGAACAACGAGCGGCGCGATGGCGACACCTGCTGGCCGCCTTCGGCCTCTGCTGCGGACCCACGTGTCTCACAATGTGCAACGTACTTTACACACGGCACGCAAATTACATCCACTTTACAAACACATGCATTGTATTTGGAGGACGGGAAAAGAGTTGCCAAATTACATTAAATAAAGGTATAATGAATGCAATAAAAAGGTAACAAAACAAATAAAGAAATTTGATAATCAAACGCAACATACATATTTAAAGTGTCATACATTTGGCTCTATATATTTGTGGATGTAATGAGGTAGGAAACGCTTATTGAAAAAGGCAGAGCTCGGCTGTGTGGGGATCGAGATTTATATTGCACTCAGACCAGTTGATTTATAACAGAGGTAAACAAACCTTACCTTTCACAACGTACCTTTAATGTTCCAGCAATTTACTTGTAAATGTTTACGGTTGATTTATTACTGATGTTAAACACAGACTTGCACAACAAAAAGCAGTTGTAGTTCCTTAATGTGCAACTCTGTGACAAAACAGTTTTTATTTTATTTGCATCATGAGGAATATTATCAGAAGCACCAAGGAAACTCAGACGATACAGTGGTATTTTTACGATAAAAACTTTACTGACTTAATCACGTTTCACTCTCAACTCGATACAGAACATGGGCTGTAATACAGACTGATACACAGATAAGTAAATGTCTAAACTTCGCTCATAGCTCATTGGCTATTGCTGTGTTATTACAAATTATGAAAATCTGTTGACTAATGTTTCCGTTTTAAAAAGAAATAAAAATTACAGAATATATACCAGTTAAGCTACCTCACACATTAACATCTTATCAAGTGGTTTGTGATTTTAATTCCTAAAACAGCAATGGCAAGGATTATTATTGTAGCTTCCTCGCACAGCAGGAAGCGGACGATATTACAGAAGAATCAGAAAAACAAAGCAATTCATTTTAAAAATGCTGTTACAAGCACATTTTTTTTAGGTTTATTTGAAATACTGGTCATCCAAGCTTGGATTTAGAGACCAAAGACTGAACAAAGAATAAAGACATTGGAAACAACAAGTGGAACCAGATGGGTCTGGAACCGCAGGCATATTATTAACCGAATATCTTGAAATCAAAAACTATTTAAAAAAATGGAGGAAAATATTGACAACTCAATGAATAAGGTTAAAAAGTCTTACGGTCCGACTCAGTTTGTCTTTCAAAGTTGAACGAACTGGGAAGGGCAGGTGCCACAAAGTAGTTCACGTCATCTATAGTCATGGGGAAACAGACCTCCGGGGGGCTTTGAGGAATCATGTCATCCATCTTATTCACATCACAGGACAAAGTCAACAGTGATGATGGGCGGCTGTCAAAGAAGGACCGTTTCTTTTTGGGGCGGAATAATAAACAGGTGACACGGGGAGCAGCATCGTGCCAACATACAGGAGGTCGGATTCAATTGGCTTCACTTGTAACCCAAACCCTGTCGACTGAGGAGGCAAAAGAGGGGGACGGTGATGGACAGACAGATAAACTGAAAAGAAAGAAAACAGGTATAAAAAACATAGTTAAACATGAAAACGCTGCTTGTCAGAGCCACAGAACATGAGAATAAATACAAATTCAAATTTAATTGACATCTCAGAGCTCTTATCAGTGTTAGAATGGAAACAAGAGGAGAAAGCACTGTGTCATGTCACAGGGTAATCTCAGCTGCAGCTATACAGAGAACATTTGCGTATTCATTTTGGTTTTACGCGCCACAACTTCACTGTGCCGCCGCTCGAATCCACGTCCTATTGATGTGACCCGTGTGTGCACGTAGACACCAGCTGGCGCACGTAGTGGAGCACAGAGCAGCTAAACGGATATTTCCCTCATAACAACTCGTCGTCAGGAATTAGTACTATTTCTTCTTAAATCAACTGTAAAATACACTAAAATTAAGTATCTATCATCCAATTTGTTTCTCATCTCTTTCATATTTTTTGGTGTGGACCTCTGGGCCTTTTCCTGCAGATCACCACCTCTCTACTGAATTGACCTCTTTGTCCCCTAAAGGTCACATGACTGGGAGGGGAGCCGTCTGTCAGTGTGTGTGTCTGACAGTGAACTTATCATTTTAGTTTTGGCTCCAATTATTACTACTGGGTCAAAAAGGACCGGAACAACACAATGGTCATAATTTCAACCAGAGCATTTTATGATTTAGTGAAAAAAATGTTTTTGTTTTATTTTGTTGGAAAACAGATCCCTGACAAAGTCAAAAGGCCTTGATGCATGAAAAAAATAATTGATCAGGTTCTTTTATGCATTTAAAACCCCAAACGGGTCGGTGCCGACCCTAACAAGGCTCACAATTCAGCTATATATCCCTTTTCTTTATATTTGTATGTAGTAGGGACCCACGCAACATGTTTCATACTTGATGTGAAACAGAACTATAGTTTTTAGTTAGCTGAGCTGTTGAATTCTCCCTTCTCAGACTGAGGGAAATAAGATGGATCGTACCTGCAGGATGAACATGGCGGCGACGCCGGCGCCTGTGCTGCGATAGTTTCCTGAAAACCAGTCCCTCAGTTTCACCAGACAACCCTGAAAGACAAAGCGTCAGCGGTGATCCTTCACAGCAGGAAATGAAACACGCAGAGTAGAAAAGCGTCCGGGACAGAAGGAACGGGACGGAGGCTGGCGTTGTTAAATCGCAGACACTGCACACTATGGAGAAGCACGGAAACGGGTGTGTGGTGCAGCGATGGTCGTGGAGGTGACCTCTTCCCAGTAGGTGCGCGTGAAGAGGTCACAGGGGTCCTTCCTACAACAGGAGATGGGCACGTCCCCTTTCCAGTCTGCCACACCGTGGACTCCACAGCACCTGAACTGTACCAGAAAAACACCCAACAGCCTTTCAGAATAAGCCCCTCTCTGCCACTCCAAATGATTTCAACTGAAGCAGTGAACATTTGGTTGAAGTGCAGACTTTCAGCGTTAAATCCACCAATATAACAGAAACGCCACAGTTTAGGACCCAGTTTACCAGGTGCTGGACGGCATCGAAGTCGTCTTTGAGGGTGGTGTTGATCTCTGAGCCCGACTCTCTGTAGATCTCCAGGCTCCGCGTCAGGTCTTCTTCAAAGTACGTGTGGATCTGCAGGGGCAGACGAGGCGTTATCCGCAGTGCGCCGCTGCCCGATGGACATGAAAAGACATCGCGGCAGTAGGACAGCAGGTGTCCCACGACCAGCCCGAAGCAGTTTGAGGGGGAAAATATTCGCCAACAGTGTGACACAACTCCCTGGGAAAGTGTCGAAAGGCTCTTACCTCTCTGCTGTAGACCAGGAAGACACAGGCCATGGCCAACTCCACCAGCATCAGGATGAACAACAGGACGAAGAACTGCAGTCGGGGAGAATCACGTTCAAGCGCGAGTGACTTTGGAGTGAGAGTTGCAACCGGTTATCAGTATCAGGTCAGTATCGGTCAGGCGAGTCTGTGTCGCCTCGTGATGTCATTCATCAGCTCTTTTAGGCCGTAATGTGCTGAGGCGTCTCTGTAGGAGTCTCTGGTTTTATTGGAGCCAGAAGTGACCCCCAAAAACAGCACTGAAAGGGTCACAGGCCAAACGCTGCGTCCATCACAGTAAGCCCGCCCTAAAGCTTTATGGTCTATTTGACTATAAACGGACCATTGTTTACTAAATGAACGTCATGCTGTAATGAAGAAGCTGTTTACAATGTAAATAAAATTTGAAGTGGGGTCATTTTCCCATCACACCTCTTTCTACAACCACGGCAGCTTTTAGGACACTTGCTCGTTGGGCAGGAGGTTGCGTCCCGATAGCAAATTTATAATTCACACGGCAACAGTGAAACGGGTCTAGTAGTTTACAGGCTGCATTCCTTTCTAGAGTCCCACGTGTCATTTGATCACAGCTCATCGGTATCGGCGCAGGCGGGAAAAAAACGAAACCCGATCACCGTCGGCGAGTACGACGTGCACGTGGGTTAATGTTAACAGACGGACCGAACCGACGCGAACACTCACGTTGACGAGCATGCAGCGGTTCTCCTTCATGGCCCCCATCACTCCCAGGTAACACACGCAGCAAATGATGGTGCCGGTGGCCACCACGGTGTTGGCGGGAAAGATGGGCCAGAAGGTGGTGATGAGGGAGGAGAACTTGGAGTTGATCATCTGGAACTCGCCCAAGGCCACCGTGAAGGCGGCGCACAGCTGCAACGTGCACAGAGCGGAGAACTGGTTATTATATGCAGATGTGAAGCAGGCACGTGCACAGGTAGACCCCCGGCGGGGCTCAAGCACCTGCCCCTTTGCCCTGGATGAAAAAAGTGCCCAATATTTCCCTCATTCATCAATATTTCAGAATAAAAATGACTCTCTCTGGCATCAATTCCCCCAAATGCCTGACTGGATTTCGAGCATGATGATGATGATGATGATGATGATGATCCTCTTCCTCTTAGTGCTCGCGCCAGTATTTGATGACCCTCATTCAAACATTACAATATTTCAAAAATAAACAAATACCTTAACGGAGTTTGTCATATTTAACGGAGATACAGTTCACTAGTTTAGTTTGATTTAATTCAATTATTGAAAGTATTAAGTTGAGCTACATGACAGTCTGGTGAGGTATATTGTTCTATATTATTAGTGTAATGCTGCTTATGCTTCAACTGTCAGAAAACAGTCAAATAAATGTGTGTGTGTGTGTGTGTTGTTGTCTTTATAGAGATTAGGTAAGTCACTCTCACTTATTTATCTCAATTACACCATTTGCAGCATAATGCCAAGAAATGCGAGTCTCTAAAGCGGAAGGACAGGGGAAATCCTACTGTGTTCTTCATTCATTTATTTTATTATTAGTATTTTTAATTTCATGAATCATTTTGCCGATGGGTGCCCGTTTGTTTTGGTTCGAGCACCTGCCCCCCACAAAATGTCAGTGCACGTGCCTGATGTGAGGGGAGGTTGGGACAGCGCGGCAGTGAGACGTTCACATCCGATTCTTCTCATTCAAGCATCACTCCATCAAAGTCACACAAGGATCCAATAGACTAAAACCCATAATAATAGAAGATACATTTCATTCAATGTCCCTGTTACATTAAAGAAGGCTGTTGTTTCGTTGTGAAGTCTGCATGTCCTACGCGTCGGTACTTACCCAGCACAGGAAGTTGAGACTTATCACCAGAGTTTTCAGGTGGTTCACACAGCAGCGCTTCATCCTTCCTGACCGTCCCCCTCAGAGAAGGAAACCCTAACAAGACGATCCGCAACGGCGCACAAGTCGGGGTGCGTTACGGCTCCACGTTACAGCTGCATGCCGGAGGACGTGCTTGGAGGGAACGCTGTCCTGCTGCAGTCGACGGGTGTTTACAGAACACCAGTGTTTGATGTGGCAACACCGGGCCGTCATCGGGTGACCTATTCACGCTCCACTTCATCATTCTTATCGCCCCGCTCTTATCTCCGTGGTTAACCATTTGTTGCAGGTTCGCACTGTACATGTGAGACCGGGTTTCGTTAAAAGACGGTTGGGGATGTGCGGATGCGTCGTGTAGCCGCTCATCCATCACAGTGAAAGTGTCTCTTACCCTGAAGTGTACACTTGATCCAGATCGCACCACAGAAGACACGCTGACAGAGAAAGGAGTCCGAGAGAAAAAGACAGATACAAGATTTGAAATAAGTGTAGTTATTGGGAAAATGTTCAACATTTAACTAAAGAACTTGTAGCTTTTGCTTTGACCAACAATTAGATTAAACATCTAATAATAATTATGATGCCTTCATAAAAAACAGGCTTGGACAGAGACAAAGAATGCACATTAAAAACAACTGAAACCAAATTAGAATATTCTGAGGAAAAGAAAAGAAACCAACAAGATCTTGATCAGAACATAAGCTCTTTACTCACATTTTTTTCAGGAAAGTGGTTTTGATCAGAATTGTTAAATTGGCTCTACATTAAATAATGAACTACATGACATGACAGATGGGAGGATCATGGACTCCATCAAAGCGCTCGACACAGTAGAGAGAAGAAAGCGGTTTGACTTGGTACAGAAAACCTCCCCAGTAGTTTACACTCACACGGATATTCCACCTGTGTGCACGGCCTTTATGGAGGTCAGTGGAGCGCCGTTTGGGCGACGCCCACCTAGCCGATGACCCGAGTCCGTCTAACAATGGATGCATCCGGCGCTGCCTGCTGGTGCCGCGCGAGCGTCACACCCGGTTGCATCAGTGTTGCGTTGACGTGACGTCCCGTTCTTCTGCACGGCTACATGCTGCTGATGGTCGATAGAGCTAAAAGGTCACATGACCACAAAGGAACGCCGTGTTTCCCCATCAAGTTCAGTACAACAAAAACAAAAAATGCTGCTTTAACTTATCACAGCGGAGACTCCAGAGAGTAAACAAACCAAACCACTTCCTCTTTGTGGCGCGACCGGACGCGGAGGAGGAGCTCGGACCTGGGAGTCCACTCTGGTTCTGTCTCGGTCCGTTAGGGCGGATCTTTGTGCTTTCAGACGATGAGCGCGAACAAAAATAAATCACATTAAAGCAGCTTTGTCTCATCTACCTCTTGCAGACACATGCAAAGACACACACACACGCGCACACACACACACACACACACACACACACACACACACACACACACACACGCGCACACACACACACACACACACACACACACACACACACACACACACACACACACACACACACACACACACACACACACACACACACACGCACACACACACACTGATTGTGTTCTCGTGGCTTCGGGCTTCAGACCCGCGAGCTGATTGTGTTCGTTGGATTGTCCCGCGAGGTCAGTGATGCTCAGTGATGCGGCAGTCTTTGCAATTGCTGTGATGGATGCTGATTAAGAAAAACATTGTAAAAGACTAAAATAAAAACAATGTACGTAGAAGCGGCCTCTCTCTCTCTCCCTCTCTCTCTCGTCAGTAGAAGCGCTTGCGCCGGTTCTCCTTCCAGCGGCCGTAACGCTGACGCCGACCACGGCGAGGACGCCCAGGCCCATGGCGGAGAAGAGGAGGGTGACGACCAGCTGCACGCCGCTCATCCCTTCCTCCTGGACGTCCACTAAAAGGGCAGGAGGACAGTTTGCGTTTTACATTTACACACTCAGTCCAACAGAGGTTACACACTATGACATTTGGGTTATCTTTGTAGTACCATTTAATAGATTTAAAAAGGTATCATTGTCTCTGCTGCTTTGATCTTTAATGAAAAAATATTCCACAGAAAAGGAGACAAACGCAGCTACGTTTACAAAATTTAGAGAATTATTTTCCACGCAAAGCATAACAGCCACACTAATAGAACAGCCCTTTTTGTACCATCATGAGGGAAAGTATTGTTGACAATGTGTGCCATTAGTTGGGAAGCTACTGTACATTCTTATCCAATACGTTGTCTCATTCCTTCCAGATAACCTTTGGCCCATTTATGCACACACACGAGAGGCCGGCAACACTGTTGTCGTTATCTCACCGAAAAGTAGCCGACTGTGTCGTGAGCGCTAAGAGTACAAACATTTTGGGGACATGAAGTAAAATTTAAAAACTTGAGGAACTGTGAAACGGACACATTGCACTCTGTTTGAGCGTGAACACGTGTCGGCCTGTGAACAGCACTTCCTGTATAAGAAACTGAAATACTGAGGACAATTCAACGCATGTCCTTGTCCTGTCTTTTTGTCTTGGATGCCCATAGTGCCTGAGTGTTTTTGCGGCCTGTGATTGGAAAACGTCGAACCATTGCTTTGCCTGCAGCACGTGCATCAGTGAGAGCTGACCCGTAAACTGAGCGACAAAATCGGCTCGTGTTTCACTTTTAACCAAAGCTGCAATTAATAAAAATGCACACTCATATTTAATATAGGTAAAAAAGATCCCGTCTGATACTGATCAACTGATGTCTAATATAGAGGTACCATTAGTAAAAGTATATGGGATGCAATATATGAGCATTTAAATGTAAATGTGCAAACAGACGGCTCAACAATGTTAGAATAAACATTTCTGAGGTTTACTGCAACATCTTTAACTTTGTTGACTTGTTGCAGGTATGATTTTAAACCTGTGAAATCTGCAAAGCAATAGACAAAATCGATTAGGTCATGACGTGTGGAGTTTTGTGAAAATTGTGCCATGCAACCCAGTGAACTATGGACTAGTAAATAGTGGATTCATAAAGAGACATTATCTGCCCCTGTGGATGGAATAGAATGCTGGATGGAACTGTAGTACACGGGTGTGTTCGTGAATCTAATACATTAGAATGTTGAGGTGTTCTAGTGTATAAGGCCAGGCTCCGGTAGGAATTAACCTCAGTATCTTCAACATCTCCGCAGAGGACACCTGGACAGCTCTGAGGCTCTGAGGCCGGCCGCGGCAAAACCACCGGTCGCTGTTTGGATCTCGTTTGTTCTTTTTTCTTTTGACTGTGGTCAGGCTTCCTGGGGGGCTCCCCACCCATCTCAGTGGCCCTGGGATGGTGGATTTCTGGTGACGTGAGGGTCCATCATCCGGTGAATTAGCTGATGAGGTTCCAAGCTTTTCAGGTGTCAACATGTTACATATTTTAACTTTGTTTCTACAGCATTTCACTGAAATGACGGAACGATTCTTATACTGTATGTAACCAAACTGGAGACATCTGAAACAAGTTGAACTCATCAAGCGATTTCAGTCGTGTGTAACCCTTTCACGTTAGCAGATTGATGCTCACTTTGTTGAGCAGTTTGGGGAGTGTCCTGCAGCAAAGGTTGAGATCTGCATTCTGGGAAGACGCTGGTCACCCACGTAGTAGCCCTGGCTTGTCTAAGTCGACGCTGACGGTGGGCGTTTGGACTGTGGGAAAGACTCAGTCCCGCTCTATAAGCCCTGCATGGTGACTGGTGTCGCTATGTGGCGGCAAGCCATCGCGGCCCCGGAGGAAACTTTCCTCTGGAGAACGGTTTCCTCTAGAGGACCGTTTCCTCTGGAGCTTGAGTGGCTGCTGAAAGCATCGTGCAAAGATGATCGGTCGGTCTTCAATGCTACAAGGAGACAGGAAGTCTGCGTGCCAGTCGGCCTCAGAGCTCACTTCAGGCTTCTTGTGTGTCCGATGTAGGATCCTGTTGTAAGATACTCACACCAAACTCTTGTTGTTTAAACCGGCAGCATATCTGACCTGTAACTTTGGATCCAGAACAGACTTTTACCGCTCCCACTTCTCCTATTTTGGCTCAAGATGTTTGGTGTCACCAAAATGATTTTAGGATTAACTAGTCTATATTGTACACATTGATTATTACTAAAGAGTTAAGTATAAAATAGATTGTGTTACACGAGAAAAAGGGAAAAGTAGAAACAACGTAGGTACATTGAATGTCTTAAATTACATCAAAACGCTCGACTCCTGACCCTGGAACCGCCGATCTGGGCCCCTCGACGCCTGACACCGTAACTGCCGATTCCTGCTCCTTGTCTCCTGTCGGCAGAACACCTGAGCCCGCGGACCAGTCTCTCGTCCCGGACCGTCCTCCAGACCCTCCTCTAGATCATCCTCCAGAGACTCTACTGTCGTTCCCGGACCGTCCTCCAGACCCTCCTCTAGATCATCCTCCAGAGACTCTACTGTCGTCCCCGGACCGTCCTCCAGACCCTCCTCTAGATCATCCTCCAGAGACTCTACTGTCGTCCCCGGACCGTCCTGCAGACCCTCTTCTAGATCATCCTCCAGAGACTCTACTGTCGTCCCCGGACCGTCCTCCAGACCCTCCTCTAGATCATCCTCCAGAGACTCTACTGTCGTCCCCGGACCGTCCTCCAGACCCTCCTCTAGATCATCCTCCAGAGACTCTACTGTGTCCCCGGACCGTCCTGCAGACCCTCCTCTAGATCATCCTCCAGAGACTCTACTGTCGTCCCCGGACCGTCCTCCAGACCCTCCTCTAGATCATCCTCCGGAGACTCTACTGTGTCCCCCGGACCGTCCTCTCCCTCCCACCCCATAGTCTGTTTATGTTATCCCTCTGCATGGCCCGACCACCCACCTTTGTGTTGAATCATTGTCTCTTTTATGTCGCTGTTGGTGAGATGTGTCGTGTTCCTAAATAAAGTATTTTTTGTTTGTTAAGTCTGCGATTGGGTCCTATTTCTGCCATCAACTGTGATAGAGAGAAGGATGCAGCTTGTGTATTAACAAGAACTAAGAAAAGGGATCATATTACTCCTGTTTTAGCATCTCTGCACTGGCATTCCTTGTTAATAACGTTATTCATGGACACTGAGAAGGAAGTGATGACCTCGGGCATTTACCTCGGAACTGCTCCATGTTGTCAACTCGGGGTACGGTGACCTCCTCTTCTTCATCCTCCTCCTCGGGAGTCCTCTCTACTGTCAGCTGGAACAGCTTCATAGAGATGAGGTCGTGGTTATCTAGAGAGAAATGAGGAAGTGGGGGGGAGGGGATTAGAAGACGATGGCAACTTTTTGTCATGGCAGAGAGTACAGGTGCTGCATTTAACAGTGGGAGCAGTGTGCTGCCGGAAAGGCGCCCGAGGAGCAGTTAGGGGTTAGGTGTCTTGCTCAGGGACACTTCGGAACGGGACGTGGAGCAGCCCCAATGATACATGTTTACATTTGCCCGTACAGCTTCATAGTTCTCTGCCTTAATGCTACATCTCATTCCCCCGACTTAGCCATCCGAATCAAACAGAAGAGTCCGTTGCCCGACAGGTCTCCGGTCGCCGAGGAGGCTCAAGAAGTAGCCCGAAGGGAGCTTGAGTCCTGTGATGTCGGCGCAGTCGACCCATTCCTGCTTCCCGTCTCGTCCACCGCGAGCTGCAAGGCGGAGGGAGACTTGGTGTGAGTCACTGACCATGTATGTATATTACTTTTTAACAATTTAATAATTGAACAGCCATCAATGGGAAGGTTTTCATAATGAATACGTCATCGTTGTAAAGGATGCGTTTGGTCATCCAATAGGATAACCCCCCGCCCCTACGACAAAACGCCCACAGGGACCGAGCATTAAAAATACTATATATACACAGTATACACTGTGTATTATGTATTGAAATGTGTGTGCATTCAATGTTGTGGAATTCTATATGCGCCTCAAATTGTGATGTGGGAGGAAACTGTTTCCTCCCCCGCTGACATTTGAACTAGTTGATGTATTAAATTTCATCGGCATTTTGATGTGGTTCTTTCACTGGAATGGATCTGTGTAGAAGCCTCTTATCTGGCAATATTACAACCGTTTCAAAACTTACCGTGAGTCGGCTTTTGGAGTATCTGAGGAGGAGAAAGGTGTCGTGGATGGCGTTGGCGTGCCGTGGCCGTGCATCCCCCGAGCTCGGTGGGCCGGCCGTCGTAGTCGTGGTCGTAAGACAGAGTCCCATTCCCCAGCATCACCGACACGTACGGGAACGTTCTCTGTGACGGGAGACGGGGGGAGGTGAGGGGGGGCGCGGCAGCAGCAACAGTACAGACGCACCACAAGAACACGAAGCGCATGCACGCGATGAGGCGGCACGTGGTGAGACGGGGGAAGCGATGGAGGTAATGAGAGAACGTTTCACACGTGGGACAAACTGATGTTTCAGATGCTACCTGAGTTCCAGGCTGGGTCTTCTGCACATTTCGAGTGGGCGGGGGTGGGGGTTGCAGAGAAAAAACACGCTTTTGATATAATTTTTGTATAAATAAGCAGGGGACGCTCACGACCAGCTGGTCGATGCGGAGGACGCAACCGGCCGCGTCACTCACGTCGAGTTCTTTTTCGCCGTTGAAAGTACGTGGTCCACGAATACGCCAGTCCGTGAACTGGTTCATGCTGCCGAACACGGCGCCTGTGGAGACAAACACAAGGATCATTCAGGCCTTTTCACAGTGTGTGTTTAAGGGGGCGGGATGCTTCTTGGCATTGTTCAGTCGGGTTCAAGA
>BMAF01000018.1:0-30000 GCA_014132575.2 Gasterosteus nipponicus
GCCACGGTCACAGGTCACAGGGCACGGCGTCACAGGGCCATCAGGATACAGGGCCACAGGTCACAGGTCACAGGGGCCATGGATACAGGCCAGCCACAGGTCATAGGTCACAGGGCCACGGATACAGGCCACAGGTCACATGGTCACAGGGGCCACAGGCTACAGGGCTCACAGGGGGTCATCACAGGGCCACAGGTCACAGGTCACAGGGCCACGGATACAGGGCCACAGGTCACATGGTCACAGGGCCAGATGGTCACAGGGCCACGGGATAGGGCCACAGGTCATCACAGGGGGCACGGATACAGGGGCCACAGGTCACAGGTCACAGGGCCACGGATACAGGGGCCACAGGTCACAGGGCCACGGTCACAGGGGCCACAGGTCACAGGGCCACGGGCCACACAGGTCACAGGTCAGGGCCACGGTCACAGGTCACAGGTCACAGGGCCACTGATAAGGGCCATAGGTCACAGGCCACGGATACCACAGGTCACAGGTCACAGGGCCACAGGTCACATGCCACGGGTACAGGGCCACAGGTCACAGGTCACACGGATACAGGGCCACAGGTCAGGGCCACGGTCACAGGGCCACAGGATCCACAGGGCCACAGGTCACAGGGCCACGGCTACAGGGCACAGGTCACAGGTCACGGTCACAGGGCCACGGATACAGGGCCACAGGTCAGGTCACAGGGCATACATACGGGCCACGGGGCCACAGGCCACGGGTACAGGGCCACGGTCACAGGGCCACGGATACAGGGCCACAGGTCACAGGTCACAGTACAGCCACGGATACAGGGCCACAGGTACAGGCCACAGGTCACAGGGGCCACGGATACAGGGCCACAGGCTGAGGGTCACAGGGCCACGGTCACAGGGCCACGGATACAGGGCAGGGCCACAGGTCACAGGTCACAGGGCCATACAGGGCCACAGGTCTCACAGGGGCCACGGATACAGGGCCAGGTACAGGGCCACAGGTCACAGGCCAGGGACACAGGGCCACGGTCATAGGTACAGGGGCCACAGGGCCACAGATCAAAGGGCTGGTCACAGGTCACAGGGCCACGGATACAGGGCCACAGGTCACAGGTCACAGGGCCACGGACACAGGTCACGGTCACAGGGCCACAGGTCACAGGGCCACGGTCACAGGGCCAGGGTCACAGGGGGGGTCACAGGGCCACGGATACAGGGCCACAGGTCACATGGGGCCTGACACAGGGCCACGGGTCAGGGCCAGTACAGGGCCACAGGTCACAGGGCCACGGATACAGGGCCACAGGTCACAGGTCACAGGGCCGCGGTCACAGGGCCACGGTCACAGGTCACAGGGCCACAGGTCACATGTCAAAGGGCCGCGGTCACAGGGCCACGGATACAGGGCCACAGGTCACAGGTCACAGGGCCGCGGTCACAGGGCCACGGATACAGGGCCACAGGTCCACAGGTCAGGGCCATGGATACAGGGCCACAGGTCACAGGTCACAGGGCCACGGATACAGGGCCACAGGTCACAGGTCACAGGGCCATGGATACAGGGCCACAGGTCACAGGTCACAGGGCCACGGATACAGGGCCACAGGTCACAGGTCACAGGGCCACAGGATACAGGGCCACGGATACAGGGCCACAGGTCACAGGTCACACAGGGCCACGGGTACAGGGCCACAGGTCACAGGTCACAGGGCCGCGGACACAGGGCCACAGGTCAGGGCAGGTCACAGGGCTACGGATACAGGGCCACAGGTCACAGGTCACAGGGCTAATGGATACAGGGCGGATCACAGGGCCACAGGTCACGGTCACAGGGCCACGGATACAGGGCCACAGGTCACAGGGCCACGGATACAGGGCCACAGGTCACAGGTCACAGGGCCACGGATACAGGGCCACAGGTCACAGGTCACAGGTCAAAGGGCCGCGGACACAGGGCCACGGATACAGGGCCACAGGTCACAGGTCACAGGGCCACGGATACAGGTCACAGGGCCACAGGTCACAGGGCCAGGTCACAGGGCCACGGGATACAGGGCCACAGGTCACCACGGATACAGGGCCACAGGTCACCACAGGTCACAGGTCACAGGGCCACGGATACAGGGCCACAGGTCACAGGTCACAGGGCCATGGGATACAGGGCCACAGGTCACAGGTCACAGGGCCACGGTCATAGGGCCACGGGGCCATCACAGGGCCACGGTCACAGGGCACGGATACAGGGGCCACAGGTCACAGGTCACAGGGCCACAGGGGACAGGGCCACGGGTCAGGGCCACGGTCAGGGCCACGGATACAGGGCCACAGGTCACAGGTCACAGGGCCACGGTCACAGGTCACAGGTCACACAGGTCACAGGGCCACGGATACAGGGCCACAGGATACAGGGCCACAGGTCACAGGTCACAGGGCCACGGATCACAGGGCCACGGATAGGGCCAGGGCCACAGGTCAGGTCACAGGGCCACGGATACAGGGCCACAGGTCACAGGGCACAGGTCACAGGTCACAGGGCCACAGGTCACAGGGCCACGGGTACAGGGCCACGGTCACAGGGCCACGGATACAGGGCCACAGGTCACAGGGCCGCGGACACAGGGCCACGGATACAGGGCCACAGGTCACAGGGCCACGGGCCACGGATACAGGGGTCACAGGTCACAGGGCCACGGATACAGGGCCACAGGTCACAGGTCACAGGGCCGCCACGGGACAGGGCCACGGATACAGGGCCACAGGTCACAGGTCACAGGGCAGCAGTCACAGGTCACGGATAAGAAATACAGGGCCACAGGTCACAGGGCACAGGGCCACAGGTCACAGGTCACAGGGCCGCGGACACAGGGCCACGGATACAGGGCCACAGGTCACAGGTCACAGGGCCGCGGTCACAGGGCCACGGATACAGGGCCAGGTCACAGGTCACAGGGCCACACAGGGCCACGGATACAGGGCCACAGGTCACAGGGCCACGGATACAGGGCCACGGATACAGGGCCAGGTCACAGGTCACAGGGCCACGGATACAGGGCCACAGGTCACAGGGCCACGGATACAGGGCCACAGGTCACAGGTCACAGGGCCACAGGGCCACAGGTCATAGGTCACAGGGCCACGGTTACAGGTCACAGGGCCACGGTCACAGGGCCACGGATACAGGGCCACAGGTCACAGGTCACAGGGCCACAGGGCCACGGATACAGGGCCACAGGTCACAGGTCACAGGGCCGTACAGGGCCACAGGTCACAGGCCACGGATACAGGGCCAGGTCACAGGGCCACGGATACAGGGCCACAGGTCACAGGTCACAGGGCCACGGATACAGGGCCACAGGTCACAGGTCACAGGGCCACGGTCACAGGGCCACGGATACAGGCACAGGGCCACAGGTCACAGGTCACAGGGCCACGGATACAGGGCCACAGGTCACAGGCCACGGATACAGGGCCACAGGTCACACAGGCCACAGGTCACAGGCCACGGATACAGGGCCACAGGTCACAGGGCCACGGATACAGGGCCACAGGTCAGGTCACAGGGCCATGGATACAGGGCCACAGGTCATAGGTTACAGGCCACGGGATACAGGGCCACAGGTCACAGGTCACAGGGTCACAGGGCCACGGATACAGGGCCACAGGTCACAGGTCACAGGGCCGCGGTCACAGGGCCACGGATACAGGGCCACAGGTCACAGGTCACAGGGCCACGGATACAGGGCACAGGGCCACGGGATACAGGGCCACAGGTCACAGGTCACAGGGCCACGGATACAGGGCCACGGATACAGGGCCACAGGGCCATGGACACAGGGCCGCAGGTCACAGGGCCACGGATACAGGGCCACAGGTCACAGGTCACAGGGCCACGGATACAGGGCCACAGGTCACAGGTCACAGGGCCACGGATCACAGGTCACAGGGCCACGGATACAGGGCCACAGGTCACAGGTCACAGGGCCGCGGTCACAGGGCCACGGATACAGGGCCACAGGTCACAGCCACAGGTCACAGGTCACAGGGCCACAGGTCACAGGTCACAGGGCCACGGATACAGGCCACAGGTCACAGGTCACAGGGCTGGTCACAGGGCCATGGATACAGGGGCCACAGGTCACAGGTCACGGGCCGCGGACACAGGGCCACGGTCACAGGGCCGCGGTCACAGGGCCACGGATACAGGGCCACAGGTCACAGGTCACAGGGCCACGGATACAGGGCCACAGGTCACAGGTCACAGGGCCATGGATACAGGGCCACAGGTCACAGGTCACAGGGCCACGGATACAGGGCCACAGGTCATAGGTCACAGGGCCGCGGTCACAGGGCCACGCTGTTAGCTGCAAGCGGACATCTTTGCGTTGGAGGCTGGGCAGCCTGCAGCTGCGATGGGGGACCAATCACACGCCGCACATTTCATTGACCAGCGCCTGAACGCACCACCTGAATATTTTTTTCTCATCGGAGCATCGGAGTATTTGGTTAATGACGTGAAATGACCTGCAGATGAGTTTAGAAGACAACACGATGACCTACGAGGCCGGACTGAGGGAGACGTCCTCTGCTGAGGTCCTACCTGTCCTGTCTCACCTCCTCCTCCTCTTCTGTATTCTGACTTCCAACATCCACACTGATCCTCCGCTCGGCCTGGTGGCCTGTCAGCTCAACGGGGGAGGGGCTCTTCAGGACGGAAAGGTGTGTGTGCGTGCGTGTGTGTGCGTGTGTGTGTGTGTGCGTGTGTGTGTGTGTGTGTGTGTGCGTGGGCGGGTTGTGGTGACTGCAGGCTGCTAGTAATTGAAAAGCCAGAACGCCAGCAACCGTGACCCCTGTGACCTCCTATTGAGAGAACGACCATTGATTTCTGCACAGAGGGAGCAAGTGCTAAAGAAAAGGATACATTATAGGAAAGGAACAGAGAGCAAGAAGAAGGAAAGAGGGAAGCTGAATACAAAGGAAGCATTAGAGGTAAACTGGGAAGTATGAAGGACTGGGAAAGATTTCAGACAAAGGAATGAATCAGGAGGCTGTCAGAGAGGTATAGAACATGTGGGATAAAAAAGTACAGGAGGGATGATAGATGACGAGGGAGAAAAAGAATAATGAATAAACAATAATTAAAAAGCTTGATGTAAAATAAACCGCAGGATAGAAAGGAGGAAGCAAAGGGAAGATCTGGGCATGCATGCTAACTAAAGCCTAGTTCATGCTTCTGCATTTTCAGAGCGAAGACCCCTTTGCGTGTCCCTCGCGTGTCCCTTGTGTGTCCCTTGCATGTCCCTCGCTTGTCCCTCGCGTGTCCCTTGCGTGTCTTTTCACTCCTCCTTGCGTGCGTCGACCCATTTTTCTCGACTAGCGTGTAAAGCGACGCAGCGTCCTGCAGCACCAGGCTGTGATTGGTCTGCTGACTACGTCCCTTACGGAGTCTCACGTCTCCGTTTTCACAGCACAATACGGCCGTTATTAAAAGGAAGAACGTTTACGAGAGAACGGATCAGATTGAAGAGCTTTTAAATATGAGCGCTTGTACAAGCCGTCATTGGCGGACTATGAGGACGCCGGATGGCCTCTGATTCATGGAGGGAGATCTCCACCAACGAGGGGGACAAAGTCGTGGAGGAAAATACGGGACAAATGTGTTCGTGATGAAAAGCAGCAGTGTGGATGCACGGGGCAATAAAGTCTATGATACATAAATAAAGCAACCAGCGACTTCCACACACAAAGACGTGACTCTCCAGGTCGTCTTCAACAAAACACGTGACTCCACCTGTCGTTCTGGAGGTGAATCGCTCTGCAACACACGCAGGACTTTACAACCAGGAAGTGAAACCAGCGCGTCGACGCGTAAAGACGCAGAAACACGCGGCGGCCACAGGAGAATCTCCGGGGGGGTTGTGGGCCACAAAGGAGCAAGTAACTAATACTCCAGTTTATTCACTTTATCCGTGTGGCCTGACAGAAATACCTGTTATTCCTGCTACTCTCAACTTGGTGATTTTCACTCCTTTGAACTTTGCCTCTTGGCTTTAAATGAGACATTGTAAAGCTTGTCGGTTCCGGGTGTAATCATAGTGAACCAAGCACAGCACCAAGGTGATTTATTACAACGGAACGCAGTGTAAAGCAGCACAAGGTAACGTAGCGCATTCCTTCCAAATAGGTGAGTATTCCGTACGAAAACAAGGCCTCAGGCCTCCTCTTCAGCGTGATGTTCCTTTAGTCCATTTAGTCAAATAGAGCACAGTTTGCTTTAGGGTGGGCTTACTGTGATTGACAGGTCGCTGTCACCACAGAGGATCCTCCGTATCTATGTTGCTCCTCTGTTCATTGTCTGCGAAAGGAAGAGTGGCGGCGGTGACATCACAGAACTCATTCCTCTCAGCAGGACACAAATCAAGGTGTGACGTTAAATGTAGTCCGTTTACTTTACACACCAATGTAGTACGCGTCTTCAGGTCAGCACCTGTACTACTGCTCATGTGGCTCAACAGCTCCTGTGTTTGAGGCGGCGCGTGTGGGCGGAGCCGAAGGGTTCCAGGAGGTGACAGACACACACACGCACACGCACACACACACACACACACACACACACACACACACACACACAAGATTGAATCAACTCTTATCAGATGGCGTCCACACAAACTGAACATTATTTATTGCCGGTCTGCTGTTCTGGATCAGAGCTTGTTCACATCTGTGCAGTTAGTTTTACCACAGTAGTTATTTAGTCTCCCTGCAGAACTCTGTGTTAATGAAGACGCTTTACACACCTTTAAACTGAGTCGTGCTTTGGTTTCCCACCCTTTGTCCTCCTTATCAGGCATCTGACCCCCCAGTAATAGAATGACAATGTCACCAGATCAACGGCTACGGAATGGCGCGCTGTTTCCCTGGCAACGCCGCGAGGAAGAGGAGCAGGAGGACGGAGTGATTAAAAGAGGAGAGGGGGAGGCTGAAGGAGAGAAGCGACGAGGTGGATGATTACACAGTGAGAGGGAGGAAAAGAATGAAGGGATGTAGAAAGAGACAGAGGGCGATGGAGTCAGTACAGACAGACGGAACAACCACATGAAGGTTGAAAAGAGTAAAAACGGAGCAGGTGAGAGGAGGGGGAATGTGCTGAAATATCAAAAACTAAGACCAAATAAGTGACCTGTATTTGACCTGCTGCCCACTTTGGTTTGGGCGACCAAACCACAGTAAAAGCGTGTGGATTGGATGAAACGTTGGTTAAGTTACCTGCCCAAGTTATGCAGGTGATGTACCGTACGTAAAGGAAATAAGCCTCCTATTGTTTCCACACTGGACACAAGTACCTGCGTGTGTCCTGTCTCCGTCCGTCCAACACAGCCGCTCCGAGCGCCTGATGTAGCCGTGGACGTCTTTACATGGAAGCCTGAGGCTTCAAATACAGTCCACAGAGGGAACCCTGGACATTCTATTGGGTATCAATGTCCTTCCAGTTGTGAAAAAAGTGCTTTTTAAAATCTAAAATTCTAATAAGAAATAAAATGGACAAATCTTGCGTCTTTATTCTTCCGTAGTTTGGTGTGTAGCCGTAGATTTCCAGGCCGAACGATTCCACTGGAACGACGAGCAGAAAGCACAATGCTTCCTGTTGCTGAAACACTGCGAACGACTACAGAACCTGTAGAAATGACCCGAGGCCACAAACTAACACGAGGAAACCCCCGTGTGACAACCACTGCTGAGTGTTGCTATGGCAACCGGGACCCCTCACGTTCCCCTTGTCTTGGAGCCACTGTGAGCCGAGGGATGTTCAGTTGTTCCCAATCTGCACCTTCTGACATCGGGCTCCTGTTACTGGCGCCGCTGCTTCTGGGAGAATACGAAACGACAAACAGCGTCAAGACCTGCACATCAAACCATTTCCTCCAGATGTCAACATCCCACCGAGGCTCCCAGAGGACGGGGACTGATCCAGGCGAGGCTCCCAGAGGACGGGGACTGATCCAGGCGAGGCTCCCAGAGGACGGGGACTGATCCAGACGAGGCTCCCAGAGGACGGGGACTGATCCAGGCGAGGCTCCCAGAGGACGGGGACGGCTCCCAGAGGACGGGGACTGATCCAGGCGAGGCTCCCAGAGGACGGGGACTGATCCAGGCGAGGCTCCCAGAGGACGGGGACTGATCCAGGCGAGGCTCCCAAAGGACGGGGACTGATCCAGGCGAGGCTCCCAGAGGACGGGGACGGCTCCCAGAGGACGGGGACTGATCCAGGCGAGGCTCCCAGAGGACGGGGACGGCTCCCAGAGGACGGGGACTGATCCAGGCGAGGCTCCCATAGGACGGGGACGGCTCCCAGAGGACGGGGACTGATCCAGGCGAGGCTCCCATAGGACGGGGACTGATCCAGGCGAGGCTCCCAGAGGACGGGGACTGATCCAGGCGAGGCTCCCAGAGGACGGGGACTGATCCAGGCGAGGCTCCCAGAGGACGGGGACGGCTCCCAGAGGACGGGGACTGATCCAGACGAGGCTCCCAGAGGACGGGGACTGATCCAGGCGAGGCTCCCAGAGGACGGGGACTGATCCAGGCGAGGCTCCCAGAGGACGGGGACTGATCCAGGCGAGGCTCCCGGGGGCCTTGGACCATGAGCTCTACGTGGCAGCTTTATTCTGCTGTGTGTACTGAGGTGTACTGTGTGTACAGCTTTGAGGTACTTCTACCTTGGTTAAGTGTTTCCGTCCGATGTCATTGTACATTTGTTCTGGACCCGTCAGGAACGTTTGAGTAGAGAAAAAACCATAACAGGAGGATGTTGTACATGGATGAAACCATTGTGATTTCTTTATTGATTTTTTCTTTTGTACATAGTGGAACAACAGCAATTCTCCCAATATCTCATTCACGTTTGATCATTGTTTTATTCCACACCACAAGTCACTTCAGTCACTTCTCTTTTTCTGTTCTAACCAAATGTCTAAAATAAAAATGCATCATTTCATTTTTGATTACTGTATGACAACCACGAACGAAAATGGGGGGAAAATGCAAGAAAGTAAAGGGAAAAGAAAGGATCAGTAAACCAAACAGGTGAAATTTGGGAATGGAAACGTGCTCACCGTGAGGCAGCAGGTTGGATGCCTACAGTAGATTTATAAGTGCAAACCGGATTTCCCGGATCTGCCCCTTTGCCCTTTGACACCTTACTGGTGTTGCTGATGCAGGAATCAAAACGTTTGTTTTGTTCTAGCTATAACAGCGTATCGTATTTGGTGTAATCTTATTTGTTCAGTATAGAGCCCCCGTTGCAAAAGTGCCGAAACGTAATGTTGATGAATATGTACAGGAATTTCTTTACAGGAAGCCAATTTTCCACTTTTAGCGCAATAATCGTTGTGCCAAAAGTCATTTCTTGCATCTAAACTTCAACATCCAAAACAAAACAAAAGGTACAAAATTATGCAATTTGATCGCCCGCTTTTTCATTTTTAAAATATATTCCATTTAGAAAAAAACAAGTTGCTCGATGCTTTAAAGCTAATCGGGAATGGAAGACGAGCAGTACTGGAAGGGCTCGAAAATGAACTTTGTTATTCCCTCAACTAACACTGCATGAACATGAGCACGTACACAAAACATTTATTTTGGCCTTTCAAACTCGCTGAGTTGATATTTGCCGTTTGACATTCCTGTTTCTGTGAAACCTTCGGTTTCTTTGTTCTTCTTCTCTACTCTCATTTGGTCATTGGCCCACACATCCTTTCACTCAGACTGGTTGTTGGCGACTTATTTCAGCTAAATGCATTAATCTGGGTATCACTTATCTATCCAATTGGAATCTACTAGCAAACAGCCTCCCTCTCACTCGCCAAAGGGCTCAGTGCATCAGGGCACAGCGTATTTGTGTATATACAGGACCGAACCCGGCTAAAGCTTGGACAGGCTACGGGAAAGTACAGCGGATCAAGAGCAAGCTGCTGCCGCCCAACAACCTCAACAATCAGCGGCCAACATCACAGGTTTACTCAAAAGCGTTTGTGCTTCTCCAGCCTCACGTTGTATTTTACTGTATTTTACTGTATTTGACGGCTGATATCCAAATGCACCTACAAAACGTTGGTAGGTCGCGGTAAACCTCGCCGCCGCTCTGAAGCCAGTCTAGATAGTATGTAATCATTTTATCAGTAGGTCAGACGTCACATGGAGGCCAGATGCAACCTGAAGTTCCCAGTGTGAAGCTGTGGGAAACCAAACGGGAGGATGATGATAATAAGGTTAATAATAAGTTTCACAATGCATTACATGGCTAGCTAATCGTAAATATACTCATGCATAAAATCTTGGCTACAGCACTGCTGTATGGGTAATGTCACGGCAGTGCGAGCCTCAGAACAGCAGACGAAGGAAAGTAAAAAAAAAAATGATGCATGAAAATCTAGTGAAACGTGGCTGGATTTCAAACAACACCGAAGGTCCACGTGAGGAAACGGATCCTCCTTCAAAACCACCAAGAGACTAAAAGAAAAAACACAAACAAAGCTTTGAAAGTATAAATCCGTCAATCATTGAGAGTAGAAACACTTATACATCAACAAGAAAGAGAGCATAGAAGGAGACAAGCATTTTTCATTTTTGGTTTAAGCACACGTTTTAACGATTACAAAAAAAAATACTTTAAAAAAATCAATAAAGCTTTTCGCCCAACATTTGTTTTGTTTTAAAAGTTACAGTCACCAAAAAAAACAAGGAAGAGCAAGTGAATCATTTCCGACATACGCTATTATTATATCATCCTAACACTAGTGTCTATGAGGTATAACAGTTTGGTAAAGAGAGCGGTCTGCCCAAAGCACGCACGCGTCTGCCTCCGAGATTCCTAAAGATTTGTTACGGAAGAAGGTCCAATTAGCCATTTGTTCATGAAATACGTTTGCTTTTGATGATGATGATGATGATGATGAAGAGGTGAGCCAAGATCTCGAGAGAAGAACTGTTTGTATCAAAGTCGAGCTGAAGAAAAGGGAATAGCTCTGAACCCGGCTGGGAAAGCAGGAGGGAAAGGAAACGTGGAGGGAAGGGTTGGTTACAGGCAGGAGCCACTGAGCCACTGGTCCAGCAAGGCACTCGGGTTATCTCAGGTTACCTCAGGTTATCTCGGGTTATCTCAGGTTATCTCAGGTTACCTCAGGTTTTCTCGGGTTATCTCAGGTTATCTCAGGTTATCTCAGGTTATCTCAGGTTATCTCAGGTTACCTCAGGTTATCTCAGGTTACTCCAGGTTACCTCAGGTTATCTCGGGTTATCTCAGGTTATCTCAGGTTACCTCAGGTTTTCTCGGGTTATCTCAGGTTATCTCAGGTTATCTCAGGTTATCTCAGGTTACCTCAGGTTATCTCGGGTTTTCTCAGGTTATCTCAGGTTATCGCAGGTTATCTCAGGTTATCTCAGGTTATCTCGGGTTATCTCAGGTTATCGCAGGTTATCTCAGGTTATCTCAGGTTATCGCAGGTTATCTCAGGTTATCTCAGGTTATCTCTGGTTTTCTGGTTATCTCAGGTTATCTCAGGTTATCTTAGGTTATCTTAGGTTATCTCAGGTTATCTCAGGTTATCGCAGGTTATCTCAGGTTATCTCAGATTATCTCAGGTTATCTCAGGTTATCTCAGATTATCTCAGGTTATCTCAGGTTATTGCAGGTTATCTCAGGTTATCGCAGGTTACCTCAGGTTATGTCAGGTTATCTCACGTTATCTCAGGTTATCTCAGGTTATCTCAGGTTAGCTATTATGGAATTTATATTTATTGGTACCCTTCAATCTGCAACCTTCTCGTGAATCTTTTCCAGCCAGTTTGAGGTCCATGGAGTGTCTTTAGCGTCATCATCCATCTTAGAGTCGTGTTTATTTGCTTGTGTAGATCTAGCTCACTTTTTGCATTTTCTAGGGTGACGCGGATGATTTACACTGTAAATAACAAAGTCATAATTCAATTGTTCCATTTTACAATTTGATGTGACTTTATAGAATGGTTATAGAATAATAATAATAATAATAATGGTAATAGAAGTGAATGCTTTTGGTCGATGAAGAAACGCGGTGCAGGTTATGGACACGGATTTGAACTTAATGCAGCTGTTGTTTTTTAGGTGCTAAAAAGATTACATTTTTTAAATTTGCAAATCAGAATCTCGGGACGTCACTATGCTGTAAACGAATGGTGCAACGACACACGGGATAGGATGGATCCTCTGTGCAGCAGGAAACCCACTGGGTCAATGCTGGATCCATCGAGTGGTGCCGTTACTTCTCAACCGCCACAACGTCTTAGTGTTGGTTCTCATGTGGCTGAATTTAAGCTCTCATCTAAGGCTCATTAGCCAGACATTGAATAGACCCCATGCTTCACCCGCCCTTCTCCCCTCGCATTCTTTTTCATGGAAACGAGATGAACAAGAGAGGACAGTGAGGGCCAAAGAGGAAAGGGAGAGAAGGAGGAGGATGCACCATTGCGAGGTGAGCGCACAAACGCAGGCAGCAGAGCGCAGACCGCGCTGAAGAGACAAATCTTTGGTTTTCTTTGGTTTAACACGATTAAAAGGACAAATGGAAAGTCAGCGAGGCAGCGTCTCTGCTCCTCACTGCTCAAATAGAAACGTTCTTTTTACACACACAAGGTCGGTCTCGGAAGCAGCTTTAGCTTTAAGGGACTTCAGCAGTTTTTCCTTCCTTAGAATGAAACAGGTCTGTGTGTTTGCATTCACACACTCACACACTCACACACACTCACACTTCGATGTTCGGGGGAACAAATGGGAAACACAGCAGGCATTTTTGCAGGAGAGGGTGTGTGTTAACATTCTGCTTGCAGTAACCTTGATAAGGTCTCATACCGACAAGGAGAAGCTGTAAATTAGCAGTGTTCTAACGGATTGTTGCACGGGACATTCTTACAATGACTTTATTTTCTGGTAGCTAGATATATTATCTTGTGATCATCAAAGTGTTTAACAGCTTGTACGTATTCCCAACGTGTACACTAGATATTAAAGAACAATTTGACACACTGTTTTTTAAATACAGCTTCTTCACAAACTGTTGGAATAAATGCCAAAAAGTGGCAGCATTTTCAATTGAACAAATCTAAAGAGTGGATTTTTTCTCGAGTCACTTCTGGTTGCTAAATACAAGGAAGGCGTTTAAAACTGCAGTGCTTCTTATTTACAGTCCCTGTGCATCCTAAAAGTTTCTACTACTCAGAAAATAATAATCAGAGAATAATAAATTATTCATTTCATTCGTGGCCTCTTTAGCGCTCTAGAGCCGATATAAGAACATTTTTTATATTGTTCACTTTCGTTTTGCAGGTGTTTGAGAAATCCAATGGAAGTAAAATCTGTTTTTAAAATACAGGAACCTTCTTTTGGGGCATTTAATGGTGCTTTTGACCATTTGTACGCTGTAAATCCTTTTTACTCGATGTAGCAATAAGACCTTAACCTGGGTAGAGCTGCGTGAATGTAAACACACACTTTTTATTGGCCTCTCAAGGATTCCAGTTATCTTTGGTGAGTCAGTTTATGTCAACGCGAAACCCTTATTCCACCTGATCTAATGTCACTGGAACAGTCAGCTGGTTCAACAATGGTCAGCAGGAGGCAACGAAAATAAAAGCAAAACAAGCAATAAATTAGCCATAAAAATGCCGAAAAGAAAAACAGATGCAGTGCTCATTATTTGGTTTAGGCTATTATTTGTCACAAAGAGATTGATTTCATTTTTCGAAAAAGAAAAAAAGTCGATTGTTTAAAAAGTGAGAGCAAGTGTTGACATTCAGAAGTACGCAAGTCTAATCTGACATTCCTACATTGTTCTGTCATTAAGTCTAAACATTCGTAAAACCACATTTCATTTGCTTTTTAAAGTAAAGCTAACTAAGAATAAATTAACAGGCCTGGCATAAGCACTGCATCTTTGATGCAACTAACATTCTTAAATACTCATAAATATCCATAAAAAACAATTACATCTAATTAAAGAGCATTAAATTATTAAGTACAAAACTAGTGTTCTATAACACCTCATAAATAAACACAGCATTGAATAGAAAGAAAAGGGAACATACATTGTAAACTTTGGCAAAGCTAATCATCAAGGGAAAAAGGTTCAGAGGGAGATTTGGCAACAAATATGTTTGTTTAAATTAATTCACAACTAAATTAAATTAAAAATAAATTACATTAAATAAAAAGAAAAATCGCAAATTGCAAAAACCTAGAAAGGAACATAGTAGTAATAGTAGACACAAATAATCTGTAAGTACTTAAACAAACAATGAAAACCTCTTTGGAACAGTTTTTTTGTTCTTTTTTTGGTTTGGCAGGTTGAGCCTGTGTTACATCCAGACAGAACTGCAAGTAGGAATGGAAAATGGCCGCCACCCCCCTGAGCCAGAAGCCACGCCCCACCCCACAAGTGGGCGTGGCCAGCACGATGGGAGGGTCAGGTGGGTGGAAGATTTCTTTGGATTAGAAGCTTTACATACAGAAAGAGAGAAAGGAAACTAAGGATAAAGCTACTTGACCGATATTTTAGCAGTTTCTCTCAGCGGGCGAAGTGTTTTTTGGTTTTGTTTCATTTACTGTCGTTGTGTATATGGAGCAGCAGCATAGTTCCTCCCCCCTAAAGAACACGCTGACGTTGGTCTGTCAGCAGCGGACAGTTGGCGCCGATTATCACGGCCTTTGAGGCTCGTCCTCCAGCATGGCACCGTGGGCTGTAAATAACTGTGGTCTTATGCTATTTTCATCAAATACAAACTTTCCCATCCAAGCCAGCAGCGCTTTGGTTCAGTAACCAAAACTTGTGTTCAGAATGGGGGAAATTCTTTTTTTAAACTTTTCATTTCATTGGTAGATGAAATTAGTCGTAATTGGTGAATGGTACAATTTGTGTCTTGAATCAACGTTTTTCAGCTGGTTCCTGCCGGGCTTTAAAAGGCAGAGAGTCCCAGGCGATGAGTTTGACGTCACTGTGGTTGAAGTTGATTGATCTAGATTGCAGATCCGGGATCTGTCCGGGACTCTTAAAATGAGCATGGAAGAAAGAAAAAGGTATGTAGTGCTACTGTTTGTACAGCAAAGAATCTTTGGTATGTACTGTACATTTCTCATAGCATTACATAGTCACTCTCTCCGCAGTAGGAAGTGTGCCGGACAACAGCCAGCAACGCTTTCACTCGATGACGTACCAAGCTGCTTGTGTCAAACACATGGACGTGAAGCAGGCGGGAAATCAGCCTGTGCTGTTGTCTGGCGGCTTTTGTTTCTACTGCTGGAGATTGTTGGAGGTAGACTTTGTCCTGTGGGTCAGGTAACGACTCGTGGTGTAAAGAAGAAACTCCCGAAGCGTCTTTTTCGAGCGTCAGAAGTTTGTGGTAATGTTTCGTCATGTGTTTCAAAGGAGAATAACTATAAAGGCTGCACATGTGGGTGCCATGCTGAAGGAATGACCAATGCAATTACCAGATGTCTCCATAACAACTTTGTGAGACAGACACTCAGACCGATATGAGTATCTGCCGTGGGAAAAACCAAGCTAGCTCTTTGCTGGTAGGATACTAGCGTTTTACTTTTCTCAACTTAAATAAGTCTACAAGGCAAACAGCCCAGAAAGGTGAATGAAGAGACAACCGTGATTAGCCTACATGCTAACATAGACAGTCATTTCTGCGACAGATGAAGTAGAATAAGAGTTAGTGGATGAAAGGGAGCCCAGGTTTTTCCTTCTCGGGGGGAGGAGGACTAGCGACTGGAGTTAACGGTGAATCTTTGGTTTGTTAGCTGATGAGGTTTCTGTTGTTCTCTTAACCGTATTTTTACTTTGAAAAACTGCATAGGCACACGTTAAAGACACTCTTCAACCGTGAGAGACACATTAATGTTCTGACGTTTTTTGGGGGTCGGAGGGAAGAAAATAGTCGACGGCGTCCCCCGTCGGTTCCTTGCCTCCTTCCCGTCTGGTTTGACCCTTTTCAGTCCCCAACTCGCTTCCCCTTAAAGATGGACCGATGCAACATCAGCAGAAAAAAAAAAGCTACTTCTCCGATCCCGTGATGTCGTCCTTCCTCCTATCCTTGTCTTCGTTGTCGACATCCTCCATTCAGGACATCGTCACCGCCACTCTTTTTTTTTTTTGTGTGTGTTTTATTTTTTTGGTAATAATTCTCTTCCATCTTCAATTTTTCAGTTAGGTGCAGAAAAAGGTTTTCTTTGGTTTCGATTTGTCAATAAATAGAAAAAGTCACAAGAGTCCATTTGTTTTTAAAGTCTAAAGCGTCTGACCAGGCCGGGACTCAGCCCGGTGTTTTCTAAGGAGCAGGGGCTGCTGACTGACGCCTTTCCTTTGGTTTTGTTTCTATTTTTGGTTCGATAGCTTGAGTAAAGGATGATTTATGGGCTGATAGCGGACGGTAAGGCTGCTGAACTGGAGATGGAGGTGGTGGCGGTTGAGGTTTTTTGGGTGCACTAGTATTTACATCATATGTCAGGGCTGTACAGCGTGACGGATCAAAGTAAAATCAATGGGTGTTGCCGGATCCGATAGCGTCTTTAGACAGTAAGAGACAGGCAGAGAAATGGTGTCTCTGTGACTCAGTCCATCTGCACTTTCTACCAAGCATCCAACTCTACTACGCCGCAAACAAGTTCAATCTCAAGTTTTTGCTTTCAAGCGTTTTTTTCTTAGAGAGTTGGGTGCTGAATCTTACCACTATCGACAAGGAAACAAGTTCCTCTTATAAGTGAAAAAAGTTCATTTTTCTCATTAAAATGACCGATCTGCCAGCACGCTGACTTTGTGGAAGGGACGGACCTGCCGGGCATCATCTTTAGATTGTCCTCTTCATTACAAAGGCCCTGATTCGCCCTGACAGCTCGTCTTCCGCAGGTTCAGACAATGGTTCTGCTGCTGAATCGGTCACCTGATGCTTTGACAGTTAGTGTTTTTTAGGGGTTCCTGTGATGGCAAAGCATCTTTGTTACACTAAGGCTGGATTCACGACAAAAGCTCAAATCAGTTTTATGTTGTGCGACATGTTAGAAGCATACTTTGACCTTAAATATCAAACTACTTGTGGTTTTTAGTGGTCTAAAGGAAACAAAATGTAGCGTTTGATTGTTGCTAAGATGCTTGGCTGGAAAGCGCTGCCCTGATGGGTGAGTTAAGTGATGGAGGGTGAAGCCGGGGTAAACTTTGGTTCGCTTTGGTTTAGCTGACGACGTCAGGTCAGGGTGGGGACACAAGGGAAACGTTTGTGAGTTGTGTGTCTTTGTGTAAAGTGTTTGCTCGTCTGTTTGTACATTACAGTGTGTAATGACAGAATGCCGAATGGATTCCAGCCACTGTTTAGAAAAAATGGTATCCTGAGTTTTCTAAGATGTGAAGACCACTCGGCTTGGCAGAGAGACCCGGTTCTATTGCAAAGAAAATGTGCTTCAAGATTGTGCTCACATATACTGTTTATATTCATATATAATACACCAATACGCTAAGTATGCCTTTCTGTCGGTGAACGGTTGTGTATCTGTGTGTTTGTGCTTGCATATTTTGCCATTTACTAACTTTAAGAATCCGCATCGCCCCCCTTAAAGACTCCAATTGATACAATTTGTTTCTTTGGTAAAATTGAAGAGTTTTCTCTGCAAAAACTGAGGAAAATGTCATAATTTTGTAAGTAAAAATAAAATGAAGTTGGTTATAATATAAGAAAATAACAATCCATCTACAGCCTGGATCATATATATGCATTCCAGAGATCAACTTCAGGGACTTATTTTCCTTTTGAAACCCAATATAGACCATTTTGGACGAGGGGGGCAGACTTTGGTTCGTGTTTGTGAGCCTGGCGCTTGAAACAAGGACAGCACAGCCAAATGAACACGGTGTTGGACTGTATTCTCCTCCGTCACTCAGACATTAAGTGACACGTACGTGAACTGGCCAGCGGGACCTGATGATTTAGAGGAATAAATAGTTGAATGTTTGACTTGATCATCTGAACACAACGACCTCTGGCGGCTCCCGAGCACACTGAGCACACGCACTCCGAGCCGGTACGAGGGCCGCGCACCAAGACTGTTCTTCAAACGTGTCATGGCTCGTCATGACCGAGGAATCATCCCCTATACATCTTTGGTTTGGTTTAAAAAATAAAACAAAGGTAATCCACTATCCAACTTCACACTAAGCTGCACAAACAAATTACAATTCAGACTCCAGCTTTCTGAATTTCACTGTGCGATCTCTGAAACCGAAATCCTCAACGTGAACGTCTTCAATTCTGCCCAAACAGACGCGTCTTCCACTGGTTTCATATTTGGTCTGTTGGCTCCTAGCTTATATATTGCATAATAGAAAACATACACTGTCTTCTAGTCTTTGGTATTTGGGCTAGTGTGTCAGCTTATTGTCCTAAAGGAGACATCAGCAGAGAAACTATTTGGTTTAAAGTTGTTTTTTGTGAGGTTTTTATGTTTTATAGATGAGCTTACCCTTCGGCTTTGTTATGGATTCGTGATGGTTAGGCTACAAACTATTAGTCGCAGTGAGCAGCCCCTCTCTCACTTTGTCACCCTTTGACAAAACAAATAAAAAATATGTAAAAAGTTTGGTTTTTCCTACTGGCTTCGACCGGACAAAACCTCGACCCGCGCCCCTCCGCCCCTCCCCCTCCCTTAGCCCCGCCCCGCCCCGCCCCCGCCCGATACTCGGCCCTCCCCCGCGTCCCCCCGCTAGCCATCTATCATCACGCTTTGGTACAAGTGCTGGACGCCGAGGACTGGGCGCCGGGGCTGCCCCCGTCGTCCGTCCATTTGTCCAGGCTGCGGCGGCGGGCGTTCATGAAGAAGTTGCTGACGGTGGTGAGTTCGAGGCCCAGCTGCTGCGAGATGGTGAGCTGCATCTCCTTGGACGGCCGCTTGTTCTCCTTGAAGATGGCCAGCAGGGTGCGCCGCTGCAGGTCCCGTGAAGACCAGCCGCGACTTCTTTGGCGTGTTGTTGCGGTCCTTTGCCGTGTCCTGCTCCTTCCTCTTGCACGCTGTGTGGGAGATGAAATAAGTCTCAGTGTTTGGTGTCGGATTCTACCGGGAGGCAGTACTACATTTAACCAACTCAGCTCAGGCATCCAACACACAGGAGTCACATGACAAGTAGAACGCAGTGGGAAAGGATGAGGTGTAGTGATTGAAGGATGGATGTTTAGTCATTCAGCTTTCCGCTTAACCTCTTTGGTTCATTTCAAAAGAGCTCTTTTTGTTTTTTAGGGACGGGTGGAAACCTGTTTCTGTCGAGCGAAACCAAAAACCACAACATGGCGACATGTTCCAAGATGGCGATAGTGAAATCACACAACTTGAGCGAGGGATGAGGTGGACGAACACAGTAGTGAGTCTGAGTCGTGGGTGGACCACGTCATCGTGTGCATCGCAGTTTGAAAACCATTCTGTGCTGTAACTGAATCCTAGTATAAGATAATATGAATGAAGCCCTATCTTTATTCAGACTTTACTCTATAGAGCCGCAGATATGATCTGGTTATTTTCATCTATTATCATTTACATCTGACTTTTTTGGATTGAGCTCAAAAACGACATGAAAGTAAGCCAACAGAGAAATGACGTATACAGAAGGAATACTAACACCAGGGTGAAATAGAATTCTACATAAATATTGAAATACATGTACAGAGTGGAGGGACTTTTATGTATTTAATACACCGGTACACGGCCATTTAAAACAGATATTCCTGCTCTCTGAGACTTTTTTATGACCATGAGTTTAAAGGAAAAGAAATCACATCTTTCAACAATATAATAAATCAATTTAATATCATTGCAGTTCTAGTAGTTTTACACCACTTTTATAATTGATTGCTGACACTCTGGAGGAGGTCTGGGTGCGTTTGATTTGATTACTTCTCTGTATTAAGTCAGTACGAATCAGGATCTATTGGCGCTGTAAACACAAACACACACACAGCTTCTTCTCACAGCGCTTGTCGACCTCTGGACAAATGCAGATGAAACTTGTGTTGTTCTGCTGCTCTCTGTTTTGTGATGATGTGTTTTTAGAGCTTTCATGATCAATACACACATCTCACGTTCACAACGAGTGAAACATCACAACACGCCATGTTTTCATGACCGTATTCTACTTATGTTGTGCGTCCTTTTAGATGCATCCTGATGAGTTTGCTGTCTTTTGGCGACGGTGGGACGTCCACCATTAACTAAAACACAACGCTGAATATTTCTTAAGCTTAACGTGGAGGCTATTCGATGGCTTTTAATTCTCATAATCCCTCTGTTGTTCATGCAGGTGGAGACTCTCCTGTTCTCTGTGCACGTCGGTGAAACCCGATGAAGAATGCAAGCTGTCAGGAGTCGTAGTACAGTTGGTCACTGACAGGCGGTGCTGTTGATCTCTGCATGTCACACCCACACATACACTTGGTTTAAAGGTGTGTAAACGTCTGTTTACCTCCTCATAGGGACCAAATGCACGTCCCCGTAAATCCTTACATGCTTTACTTGAAGGAGTTTGGGTTGGAATCAGGACTACACAAGTAGTGCTTATCATTACAGGATCGTATAGTACATTTAGGATCGAGTGGAATGGAAACATGTGAACACATCGTCACATCTGCTTAAAATCACCACACGTAAAATGTCAACATGTTGGAAATAAAAGGCTCAATTGAAATGATGGTGTATTATTTGGAAAAGATATCACCAGAATCTGCTGGTCTTTTAATTGAACCATCAGCTTTCAACATGTTTTCATTAAACCAGTTTACTCCCTCCTTTGTAAAGTTGTGTTATTCCTGAATTATTATTATTATTATTATTGTAGTGGATTTAAAAGTATTATTTTGTAGATAGGAAACATTCCATAGTGTTCATTAAAGAGCGTTGCTATGGAACCAAACCTATGTGACGGTTTTGTTCTTGTTTATTCAAAGCCTAAACTAGAAAGGATCTTGGACATTGGACCTGACTATTTACTGGCTTTGTGATAAAACATCTGACTGGGAGCCAAAGTATGTTTCTACCAGCTGAACTGATAATAGCTGGTACCACAAATGTGTCTTTTCTCTTGGAAGCCCAAATAATATCTATTTAACTGTTAAAAAATGATTTAAGATCAAACATGAACACTGTTACATACTTAACCGACTACACCTGCTATCGTTGTACAACTCGTTATGCGTACTGCTAATATGTATTTTAGTATTACTGTTAGTGAGCCAAAACCCACCAGGCTTTTATTGTCAATTTTATGAAATCTCTTGTCCAATGAACTTCTTTTGTCTATTGATAGAAGGAAAATCCTGTCTGCACATTAATTAATATAATATGGTAAGGACGATACTATAAGAAAATAAGACTAAAAAAGGTTATACAAACACAGGAGCGATAGAAACAAGGTGAAAGTAGATAAAAGCATGAAATGGAGTGCAATGGTAAAACCAGCAGAGACATATTAAACCTTTTAACAAGTGGCTTACTACTACTACTACTACTACTAATAATAATAACATTAATAATAATAATGACTCAGATCAAAATACGTTGCTAAAACTACTGTAAATTAGTTTGATAAATTCATATTTGCTGAAAATATACATAGAAAAATACAAAAAAAGTGTCTTCAAGAATTGCAGTTTATAATTAAGGCTACAGAAAAATAAAATTCATAGGATTTTTCTGTGTTTGTTTTGCACCTGGCATTTCCTGACTGGACTTGTGTTGATCACCGTGAAGCTCTGGTAGCTGTGAGTAACTGGAGGTACTTCCACCTGACAGAAAAGAGTATACAGGTTTTTATTTTCACTGGTACTTCCATGCATATTTCATGCATGCACATGAAACACATCGGTTGACAGATCTGAGCTGACTGCCTGCCGCCCAATTATTTTCATTTACACATATCAACTCACATTTCACTCTCAAGTGTGACTGATTTGATTTATATACTTATATCCCATTTTGTAATGTTATTATATTACGTAACAACTTGTATCGGTAAATAATAAGAAAAAAAACAGTGGAAATATTGTACAGTAAATAATGCATTGTTTGTACACTGACAATCAACCCTTCAGTTACTAAAACATGTCAAACCGTACTTGGCTCTTATTGCGGACCGGCCCAGAAAGGACTAAAAGCCCCAAAACATTTCATTTTCAACCAAATCAAACCAGGTTTCAATAGAAAACCAAACCAGGTTTCAATAGACACTGCTGCATGTCACTTGAAATAATTCCCACAGTAATTTCCCATTTCCATACTCGTGTGTAAATTAATTTGAGTCCTGAATAGAGACGCACTGGAACAGATACTGATATCAGATATCAACAGCTGTACCAGGTACGGTATCAGATTCTCTTAATAAACAAGAATATAACACATTCATCTTCGTATTAATTTGTTACATTTTGTTCGACAAAGTCAAGAAAGCAAAGTCTGATGTTGAAGTTATAATTTATTTTAAACTCAAACACATTTTCCCCATATGGCCCTAATGCTTTTCCGTACAATTGCTGGCTTCATTTCTGTGTTTTTTTTTGGCATATATATATATGCATACATACATATATATTAAACGGACATTCATATATATATATATATATATATATATATATGTGAGTATAAATGTGTATTCAGGATTTTCCACTCTACAAAGTAACAAGAATAACAAATGGATCATTTGAAACTTGTCGTTGGCACAAACCACGGTTGAAAATATAGGCAGGCAGCACTGGTCTGATTTTAAAAGTTGTTTGAGCTGAATTGCTAAAGGACAAACAAACATATCTCCTGTGCAAAGAATCTCCCCAATAAACAACGAAAATAAATAAATGTTTGATAAAGGTAGTGAAAAACGGCTTCCTCTCCATCATCTCCATCTATCCGTCATAAGCAGCTCGGCAGCAGTTCCCTCCAGACTTTAAAGATAAAATAAAGTGCATACGCATTTACGTTTGGGCAATGAAAGTCACCCACAGACGCCGTGTGCTGTCCAGTGGTTCAAACACTTCTTCCTTTCCCCTCCCTCTGGTCGAGGTTACAGGATCAAACAAGCAGTTATATTATTCAAAGGGGGGTTTACCGGTTTGAAGAGGGGGCGATGGCTATTCTCTCACACTAAGGGTTGAGTCAATTGGATCAATAACGTAGAGTTTCTCTGTCTTCTCTCAGCTCTCTGAGTCGCTCCACATGTCAGCGTGTTGCTGAACGCAAACGAGATCAGCAGAAAAGGGAAAGAACGTCTTCGTCGTCTCTTTCTTTTCCTCCTCTGCGTGTGACTCAGCTGTCGTCATGGTTATTATCTAATATCACATCATCCTCTTCATGTTGCACCGTCACAACATCACACATTATCGTGTTCAAAAGAGATTCACAATATCAATGCTGTCACAATATTCAGAGAAATAAATATTAAATAGTACAAAAAAATGATGGAATTCAGATATTATGTTTAATAATATGATACTAATAATAAAAAGGATTTCATTCATCTTCTTGTTAATACGCATCTTGGCAAATGGGAGGAGCAGAATGTGAACATAACTGCCTGTAATCATGACTGCATATCTATGCACTGATGTATACACAGATATATCTAAACTCATAACTACAATTATCTTCACCACACTGGTTCACATTAACGTGATCATTTGATGACATCATGTTCATCACATCCCATTAGTCCTTTTTCAGAGCTTCGTGTCTTGAAGATGAAGTCCCCTCTCATGCTCGTGAGGTTCGGAGCTCAGGTGAAGGTGTGACTAGTCTAGTTTTTTATCACTTCCCAAATCCCAGCAAATCTTAAACTCAGTTAGTGCTTTCTTAGGGAGATGCTGTGCAGACTGAAAGTATTTCTTAGCAGACAACAGCGGTCCCAGGAGACTGCGCTCAGCCTCCTTGAAGCCTTTTCAGCTCGGGGAAGCTGCCAGCTTTGCTACAATTGCAATTAATGGGAACAAAACCTGCGACTGCATCTGGCAACCTGTGCAGTCACTGGAGGTGCTGGACCGATGAAGCATGTGTCCACCTGCAGCTGGACCTGAATTTTCCACCACTCGATTATTCATTTGTCGCGTGGAGATTTGTTTTGCAATATGGGTGTTCATGAACAGAGAATCGTCTGTTTTTCAAGGGGACGAGTCAAGCTAGAGGCCTCGTCGCCATTGCTTCTGTTTGCGCGTAACACACGTGGCGCTCGGCTCGAAAGGAGTGTGGAGAAACGTCCAGAAGGCAAAGGTGAACTTTTAATGCATGCTGAGTTAGCTACTCCATTCCACAAACCTCATGTGGGAAATGACTGACAACACCAAAACTGTTATGACCAGCATCCAAATCATCAGCGTCAACGTCACCATCAAGAATCCATCAATCTTTCAATCATTGTCACCAGAGACAAGAATCCGTCTCATAACAGCTTTCATTCTTATAATCATGATTATTTTAAAAACACAAGATCTCACTATCCTCCCACAAGTGCTTGTTGCATCACAATTGTCTTCCTTATCCTTATCACCATTTTAAAGTCAATATGGCTGTATGCTTGCAGAGGTGGTCATGTGGAACTGTTGTAAATAATAGACACTGACGATTCAAATGTACTCTCACCTTTCTGTTTGTCCATTCATAGCTCACTGTGTTTATTTGCACTAACATGGTGCACCTGCTGCTGCCATCATCATCATCATCAATATTATTTTAGATATTAATCATATTACTGGTGGTTCTATGTGATGATGGTTCTATCTGACGGTGGTTCTATCTGATGGTGGTTCTATCTGATGGTGGTTCTATCTGACGGTGGTTCTATGTGATGGTGGTTCTATCTGACGGTGGTTCTATGTGATGGTGGTTCTATCTGATGGTGGTTCTATCTGATGGTGGTTCTATGTGATGGTGGTTCTATCTGACGGTGGTTCTATGTGATGGTGGTTCTATCTGATGGTGGTTCTATCTGATCGATGTGGTTCTACCTGATGATGGTGGTTCTATCTGACGGTGGTTCTATGTGATGGTGGTTCTATCTGATGGTGGTGGTCCCTGCAGTGGACCACTCAAAGCGCTTTAACACTACATGACATCATTCACCCATTCACACCCATTCATCCACTGATGACAGGAGAACCACACACAGTGACACCTGCCATCAGTAACTAACATCCACACACTGTAGTCGCAGCTACAGGAGCAATGTTGGGTTAAGCGTCTTGCCCAAGGACACATCGACATGCGGGTTAGCGGGGCCTGGGATCGAACCGACAACCCTCAGATTGGGGGACGACCGTGCTCCCCCACTCACCCACAGTCACCCTCAATCATTTCTGTCATATAATTGCATGTATTATACATTGTTCATTCTGTACACATGGCATCATTGTAGTCTGTCCATCAGGAGACGGATCCTCCTCTGACGTTCTCACTAAGGTTTCTTCCCTTTTTTCCCTCTTGGAAGGGTTTTTTCATTGTTTGGGGAGTTTTTCCTGTGCCGATGGAGGGTTTCAGGACAGAGGATGTTGTATGTGTACAGACTGTAAAGCCCTCTGAGGCAAATTTGTAATTTACGATTTTGGGCTCTACAAATAAAATGAATTGAATTGAATTGAATTGATAAGGATATCAGAGTACAGTTAAGGTTAACGCTACTTCCAAAGTTACGGGTGAGGGCTCTATAGCATTTAAAGCAAACTACATTAGCTTGCGGGGTTGCAGATTAGGTCAAAGTCCCATCCATGACTAGAACATCCCTTGTGTAGTCAATTCCTGCCCCGAGGATACTGGTCCTGGATAATGACACATAATATATTTATCTTCATCATGAATCCCTGTCTTGAGCACAGTACACCTGATCTCCTTCATGCTTGCTGATTGTGTTCCTCAGGAACAAAGGTGGCGCCATTTGGATGCAAAATACGTTCAATGGTGAGTCAACTTGTTAACAGGCTCATTCTCTGCACTTTTGTACCTGTATGTGTTGTACCAATTGGCGGGCTCTGAACAGTGGCCTTCGTTTGATTAAATTAAGCTTAAGCGCAAGTTCAGTCAGGAAGACAAAACTCTGTTTGCCTCCCTTGTAATTGCCTCCCTCGGCTGATTGGGGGCGGGCACATTTTAGTAACCAATCAGATTCTACACATGGTTTCCTGGAGCCAATCACGTCGTTGCTGTCAAACTTTTAAAACTGTTCTCCTCTCTGTTGGCGGTCAGCTGTCATTTCAGCGTGTCGCTGATGCGACCCCCCCCCAGTCCCCCCCAGTTCCCCCCAGTCACCCCAGTCAGTATCGGCGTTGTTCCTGGTTCGTCATCAGGTTGCTGCTGTTCCTTTCACCACCACCACCAGTGTCTGGACTCCAGGGGGATTAGGCCTATTGGACCTCAGTATCCCTGACTTCCGTCATAGTACCTCATGATGGAGTCCAATCGCCAAAGACTTTGCACAATTCATATTTGATAAATTATTGTTTTACTATTAAATGAGTCTCTCCTGATTGAAAGAGCCGTGTCCCTCCTCTTTCCCCAAAATATGACATCAAATGAATGAATGAATGAATGAATTTCCTTCAGTTCAAATGGGCAACAACCTGCTTCCAAAATCAGAGAGGCCAACGCCACTTCAACCGTGAAGAATCAGGCCAAATAACGGATGAATTTATCCTATTTAGGACAGTCACAAAAATGTACAGCATCTATTTGCAACCATTGAGACTTCTATTTTAAAAACACAATCAGCTGTGAACACCTGCTACGGACCAAAAGGTCAAGCCTTTTGCAATATGACGACCGAGAGGCACTATTCCACCTTCAAAGCTTTTTATGAGGTTGAGGTTGAGCCGAGTGCTGTGACACAAGAGCTGGTAAGACACTCACAGCAAACACACAAGTGTAGAGGTTTTAAAGAGTGAAAGGCACCTAAACATGAAAAGAAACAACAAGGAGATGTTTTATTGAAGCAGCCATTTCAAATGAAGACGTAAAAGAAAGAGAACAAATTGATTTGAGAGGATAAGTAAGGAAAGTAGCAGATTCCAGATGAGACAACAATGATGAGAATCTATGTTCAGCTCTTGCATGGACTCCCTCCCTCGCTCTCCTGGTGACTATAGCATACTGACCACCAGCCCTCACAATAAACACATTTAAGTGTGTCCCTCAGGGCTGTACCTTGGGCCCAATTCCTTTCAGCCATTTATCAGACAACACAACATCAATTTGCATAGCAATGCAAACAAAACTCAGCTGTCTCCAAATCATTCTCATCGACAATTTGATTGCATTATTTTTTTGAGATAATGGATGAATTTCTTGCAGAAGAAGAATCGAATAAATAAATAAAGGAAACACCTTTTAGCTATTACCAAACTTTTAACAATTATTTTACTTGGACGCTATTTCCCACATTGCAGTACGCAAACAAATTGAGGCTCTTGTCACAAAAAACAGACAGAAACTAAGAACAACACAAACGACACACTTTGAAACTCCAGCGAGGCACCAGGACACAGAGATCTCATCTGTGTGTACCTCGTTCACCTGTGTGACCGTGATAACACAATACAAGCACACAGCACAGTTAAAGAGAAACTTTTACATGTTTTATGTAGCGGCCAGATGCTCAGATTTACATTGGCAGCTTTAAAACCAGTGTTTTTCCTCCTAAAAACCGAGGCTAACAGATAACACACACGTTTCCTTCTCTAGATGTTGGACATTTTTCCTCTTTTAGCTTTTTGATGGGCAGAAGTCAAAGAGAGAGATGGAGATGAATAGGTAAAGACTGGAGATTATAAGATTATAAGGAGGGAGGGAGAGCGAAAGAGAGGATCAATATAATGCGAGATGTATGTCAGTCACTCAGACAGACAGACTTCATTCTGGCACAAAGGGCCTTCAGATGGAGAGCTCTGTCTCTCTCTCTTTATCTTCTGCTGTGTGGTATTTAATATTGTTTTGCTGTCTCTCCTATTACTTTTTCCGTCCTCAACCCTGTTTCTGTTATTCTTTTTTTCATCTTGCTCTCGTGTCTCCATTGTCCCTCTATAACTTTCTCCTCCATCCTCTTTTCCATCGTCCTTCCTGAATTCTTTCTTCTGATGCTTCCCTTTTGCATCCTGTCTCCTTGCCTCCACGTCTCCTTCATATTCCCTCACCTCCTACCTTTCCGTCTCTCTCTTCCCTCCCTCGCTCTCCTTTCTCCACGTCTCTCCTCTTGCTTCTCTCCCTCTGTCTTTTTTTATTTTTATTGCACCATTACCACTTAAGCCTTGGTATCCATTACACAGAGGGCATATAAGTGCAGGGTAAGTAGTAAAGTCGCCCTTCAACCTACACTTTGCTGCTTGTGTGCGGCGCCACATTTCAACCCTCCGTCATGTGCCGCCAGCGCTGAGCGATGTTTTGATAAAGTCATGAATCAGCTGGGGCGGCACGGCGGCGTGGTGGTCAGCGCCGTCGCCTCACAGCAAGAAGGTCCTGGTTCCACTCCGCCCAGTGGCCTTTCTGTGTGCAGTCTGCATGTTCTCCCCGTGTCCGCGTGGTTCTCTCCGGGTTCTCTGGCTTCCTCCCACAGTCCAAAGACCTGCTCTGGGGATCAGGTTGATTGGGGACTCTAAGTTGCCTGTAGGTGTGTGAATGGTTGTGTGTCTCTGTGTAGCCCTGCGATTGGTTGGTGACCCGTCCAGGATGAACCCCGTCTATCGCCTGAAGTTGGCTGGATGGACTCCAGCCCCCACGACCCCGTGTGCAGGGTAAGCGGTTTGACGATGGACGGATGAATCAGCTGTGATGTGTTTACAGCTGTGCAACATGTCGTCTCATCATTGTCATAGACGGATCAGCGACGTCATACAAATGACACCAAAGTGGAATCTACGAATAAGGAAATAAGGTCTCCATGTCTCAGCAGCTAACGCTGCTAATATTTTAGTAGCGAGGGACAACACCGTGAGGGACACCGCCGTGAGGGACACTGCTGTGACGGACACCTCTGAGAGGAACACCGGCGAGACGGACACCGCCGGGAGGTACACAACCGGGACGGACACCGCCGGGACGGACACCACAGCGAGGTAATAATAACCGACACACCGCTGGACGACACCACAGACGGAAACCGCCGGGAGGTACACAACCGGGAGGGACACCGCCGGGACGGACACCACAGCGAGGGACACCGCCGTGACGGAAACCGCCGGGAGGTACACAACCGGGAGGGACAGCGCCGTGAGGGTGTTTGCTGCTCAATGCACTGAACTATTACTTGATTTACAGTTTTTCTCAATTGTTTACACACAAATTGTGGTACGTGAGACACAACGACCACAACATGTAACTCCTTCACCAGCCCCCTGAACCCATTCTGCTAAACTACAAGCACAAGTCCTGCTTTACACTCAAACTGCAGGTCTAAAACACGCTTTTTTCAAAACACTACACACAATTCTCTGCTTTTGGCACAACTTTTATGCAAAAAATATCTTGTTTTCACGAGTAACACACTGCCATTCAAATATGACTCATCACAAGGGCAAACACCCGTCACACGGTTTTACCATTAGCAATCAGAGCTTTAGCATAAAAGGGCAACAGGTGAGCTCTTCAATGGAGCAACGGATGCCAACATTGGAAACAAAGGCAGAGCCAGAGGAGTGAGAGGACGAGGAGGAGGACGAGGAGGAGGAGTGAGAGGACGAGGACGAGGACGAGGATGAGGAGGACCGTAATCTCTGATGAGAGCCGAGGTGTTTGGTTGATCATGTGGTCAACTAACAATGAGGGAGGCTGGCAAGAGTTCAGCCAAATGTGAGCAGGTACACTGTAGCATCCATCATCCGGTAAGAAATATACTCTCACTAGAAGATTACAGTACTGCACATCAATACAGTACTCAATGAGTACAGTAGTACAGTATTGCCTGTGGACTGTTCTGTAGGACTGTAAAAGTACTGT